>JBBPMH010000499.1:0-24367 GCA_038090235.1 Pulveroboletus ravenelii
GAAATCTGCCGTCTTTGCTCTCTATACCGTCCACCGCGAGCACGAGTCTCTCGTTCCGGATGCTGCAGACCTGATGCAGACGTTCCTTGCTGCCGAATCAGACGCAACCTGCAAGCGAAACGCGTTTGTCTTTCTCGCAAGCGTGGCGATGAATAAAGCTGTGGAGTGGTTGAGAAGTGTTTGGGACGGGGTTGCCTCGATGGACGAGGGGCTACAGATGGCTGTCATCGAAGTCGCCCGGATGGATTGCTTAAACGATACCACCCATAGAGTGAGTGACGCTTGTGCATATGGTCGTGTATATATGTGTGCTGAGCGCTTCCGGTGTCGAATAGCCTCGATACATTCGTTGCATGTTTGAGCTACTCAACTCGTCATCGCACGCGGCAAAGTACGAAGCTGCAACGACACTTACTACACTCACACAAAATCCCGCTGCGGTCAAAGGTGTGCTTCTTAGTCTTCTCTAACGCGGGGCACTGGATAGAACCTGCGTGTTATTAGCTGCGGCATCGTGTCTCGTGAACCTTGTCGTCAAGGAATCGGACAACAATGTCAAGCTCATCGTCCTCGACAGACTTGACGCGCTGCGCTCAAAGCATGGAGCTATTTTGGATGGTCTTATCATGGATGTACTGCAGGTTCTCTCCAGGCAAGTTCAATTTAATGTGCTTTGCTCCCTTTCCTTGACGCGTCGAATAGTGCCGACATGGAAGTACGCCGGAAAGCAATGAGCATTGTGTTGAGCATGACCTCTACACGGAATGTTGAGGAAGTCGTGTTGTTTCTCAAGAAGCAACTCCAGCGGACGCAACAACATGACTACGACAAGGTCTGATCGCCACTTCCGACGTAGAATTCGTAACGCTTACTAGTACTTTCACAGGCACCGGAGTACCGTCAGCTGTTGATCCAAAGCATCCATGTCATGGCGATCAAGTTCTCCGAAGTAGCTGCGAGTGTCGTACATGCTCTGATGGACTTCCTTGGAGACTCGAACAATCCTTCTGCATTGGACGTCGTCGCTTTCGTTCGAGAAGTTGTCGAGAAGTTCCCGTCTCTCCGCTCAGCAATTACCGAAAAATTAACGGCCACGCTCAGTAGTATAAAGAGCGGGAAGGTGTTCAGAGGCGTCCTTTGGATACTGGGGGAGTACGTGGAGGGCCCCAACGATGTTGAACGAACGATGGTTGAGGTTCGAAGTGTACTCGGGGAGATTCCGATCTTGGCAGCCGAGATAAGGGAGTCGGAAGGAAATGGCTTGGGTGAGGGCGGCGACGATGGTGTCGCTGGTCAGAGTGGAGGGACAAGACCAAAAGTGTTGGCAGACGGAACCTACGCGACAGAAACAGCCTACGTGACGTCGACACCAATGAGTATCTCTGCCAGCAAGTCGAAACCTCCACTTAGAGGTATGTTATCCGGCAATCCTGCTTAGTGCCTGACGGCTGACCTTGGTCCCTAGCGTTGATCTTGGGGGGTGATTTCTTCACGGGCGCTGTCCTTGCGGCTGCCTTGACGAAACTCGTTCTCCGGTACGACGAGTCAAGTGATGATCGCATGAAGGCCAACGCTCTCCGTGCGGAGGTATGCTCTGGCTTCTTCCAACACCGTGTTCTCACGACATCAACTCTACTCAGGTGATGCTCATCATGACCTCTGTCATTCGTGTTGGTCAATCGAAGTTCGTCACGGTCCCGATTGACGAGGACTCCAACGAGCGCATTCTGAGCTGCATCCAGACTCTGAGTGAACTGAGGGGGCACAAAGAAGTTAATGATATGTTCCTAAGAGACACTCGGGTCGCATATGGCAAAATGTTGGGTGCCCAGGAGGTGCGTTACTCGGGGAAGTCGAGTTCAAGGGGTTAACATCCCAAGCAGAAACGTGCCGCGGAAAAGAAAGAAGCAGAGAGCACTCAAGAGAGTATCGTACAGGTCGACGATCTACTGAACTTCCGCCAGTTCTCGAAGAAATCAACAGATGACACGATCAATGTAAGCTAAAACCTGTCCCTATACTTTTGTCTCAAAAACAGCCCTGGTAGTACGCGGATGACCTAGACAAAGCTACTGGTACTACCGAAGTACACGAAGACTTTATCTCCAACTTGAGTCGGATATCACAACTTACTGGTGAGTGCACCCGACGAAGCTACGTGGTATGGTGCTTATGCTTGTGTTCTAGGTTTCTCTGACCCAATATACGCCGAGGCGTATGTCAAGATGCATGGCTTTGACATCCTACTCGGTGGGTCCTGATCCCCTGCTTCGAGCGTGTCCACGAGTGATACCGATCTAGACGTGCTTCTCGTGAATCAAACTCCGAATACCTTGCAGAACCTCTGCCTCGACTTTGCTACTTTGGGAGACCTCAAACTTGTTGAGCGGCCCGCAGTCTATACGATTGCCCCTCATGGCTTCCAGAGCATCAAAGCCACGATCAAAGTCTCCTCGACGGAGACAGGCGTCATTTTTGGCAGCATTCTTTGGGAGGGTCCCGGCCTTGCAGAGACTTGTGTGATCTTGAACGACATCCACATTGACATTATGGACTATATCAAACCTGCTCACTGCAGTGAGACTCAGGTAAATCAAGAAACTCCGCAACCCTAACAAGCGTGCTGAATATGGTGTCCACAGTTTAGGAGCATGTGGACGGAGTTTGAGTGGGAAAACCGAGTCAATGTCTCAACGAACATGCCGTATGTCTTCCTGAACCTCTTGCTTGTCTTGTTGATCCACGACGTGGTCCGACCCGTTTGATCAGTGATCCACGTGATTATCTCAAACATGTCATGAAGTCGACCAATATGTCGTGCTTGACGCCGGAAGGAGCCATGTCAGGCGAGTGCGATTTCCTATCTGCCAACATGTACGCAAGAAGTCTGTTTGGTGAGTTGAATATGATTCCTTCCTTGCACGCTTTTCACCGGCAAACCGTACGTCTATCAAAACGTTTGTGTGTAGGTGAGGATGCACTTGCCAATCTGAGCATCGAACGAACGGAAGCGGGTATGATTGTCGGGCACGTTCGAATCCGGAGTAAAACACAGGGTATCGCGCTTTCGCTAGGCGATCGGATTACCATGTGTGAGTATCTTTTTTGCCCGCGTTTGTCGCCCGTCTTTGACGACCTGACTCCGGTAGCTCAAAAAGATAACAAGCCATCAATATAGCAAAGCTCCCCTTTTTCTTTTTCATAGATTTTCTTCTGGAAACCCACTTGTTCCAAGATACAACAAATGGTCATCTCCTTCCTCTTTCCCACATGGTAGATGTGTTAGGAAAAATCGACTTGTTTCGACTGGTGTTTAGATATGACCCGTCTACGGAAACGAAAAACGTGGTCGGTGATCCTTGATCTTGTCTTGGCCGACCTTGCCCACTTTGCAGAACTAAATGGCGAATGTCTGTCAGGGTGACCCGACTTCCACGGAAAACCACGAGAACACAATATGAGTGATCAAATACAGTACAAAAGCATAATCACGACCCTCTAGGCATATGTTCATATCAACTGCACCCGCCCAAACGCGGTGGTTTGGACAGAGTGTAAATCGCGAGCCCAACAAGCGAGCTCACACCACGGTGGGAGTATGCTCCGTACCCCTGCTTGCTGCCCATGTCTCCGGTCCCTGCAGGTGTTACGTCGTGTCAGCAAACGTCAGGGGATAGCCATTTTGGACCACAATTTTTTTCTGGCCTTCACTAACCTTTCTGTTATTGATTCTCTGGTACTTGATCCGCCTCGCAAACCACTCCGCTGCAGTCGATCCAGTTTCAAAATTGCCATCGGGTTTCTGTCGCACGGAATCCGCAATAAGCGGACTGTCTTCCACGAGCGCACGTAGGATCGAGGTGTTGCCTGGACGAGTGAAAAACACGAGCGACCAGCGCGCGTGTTCAGCTTGGGCACCAGGCGGGGAAACCACGCGGTGAATGTTTGACTGGAGGATGCCACCGCTAAAGATCGAGAGTGCATCTCCGACATTGCAGATCGCATGCCCGGCAATAGGCTGCCATATCACGGTAACACCCGAGTTCAGTTTGTCCTGATGGCAAGCATCCAGAGGAATGGTAACAAACCTTGACATAAAACCATTCCGTGTGACCGGGAGGCATTACTTGTAGGCCTCCGAGCCTGTTGTGCAAGAATGACTGACGGGATATGAATGAGTTCGGTCTTGCGTGGTACAAGCCAGGCACAGCCAAGATGTTCCGCTTACCAGAGATCCAAAGTCTGTGTGAGCCCCTAAAGTTGCCTTATCTGCGGTTGCGGTAGGCATCGGCGGCGCTCTGATCAGCCGAGCCTCGCTCGCACTGTGCCCTTCGTGCATCTTCTCGAGCGCGCCCCTTGGTAAGCCCAGCTTCCCATCGAAGATGCGGAGGATTGTGTTGTTAATATCGAGGGATCTGCGGACAAACGGCGTCACAACTGTTGGCATTGCTACAGTGGTTGGGCCGGGGTACGTCCTGTGAACGACAGTCGGGAATGCAAGGGCATCATCCTTTGATACGTTGATGAATTCAACAGCGTCCAGTTGGCTATCCATCATCTCTTCATTTACACTCGGTGTTAGATCGGTCATCTGGCTGACTCACCCACTGGAGTCCACTGCATTTGCTCCGGCTTTCTTATACCTGACCAACACCGTCAGCCTGTCTGAACGAGGTTCAATACTAATACGCACCCAAAGGATTGCCCCTCATCTCCCTGCTCAAATTTCACCTTCTCCTCGAATGGGAGTGCCATCGTCTCGGCACCCATGTCAAACATGTCGTTCACTTCTTGGTCAACCCCATGGTTCTTGAGACTAGGATTATGTGAGATACCAAGCCGGGCAGCCAGGGAAGGATACGAGGCATGATTTCAACATTTAAATGCGATATGTCGTTACTTACTACCAGAACCCAATGGATGTTGCGGCCTGCCACAGACGGTCGAGCTCCGCGGAGTCGTTCGCTTTGAGAAGCTCAAAGTCTATGACGAGGAGCGGGTGAGTGCGGACGTCGGTTGGAAAGGGCGGTAATGATGTTCCAGGCATTGATTAAATGTTCCTAGCGCCCCTTAAGTAAAGACGACGGCATCTCTATCTCAGAGACAGCACTCACTTGAGAGACGATATGGGCGTCGAGGACGTTGACAGAACAAAGTCTACCTTTGGTGTCTTTATATATGGGGGCAGGTTCGTGGAAAACGGGTCCCGGCCGTGTTGAACGATGATCCGGGTGGATGCCGGGGAAGTATGATGGGTCAACTCTCTCGCATCATGTTGCTGAAAGTAACAGGGAACTCTCATTCGGATCCACTATGTAAAGGTGCTTATGACCCTTGATCACTGGTGCGGGAAGTAGATCCGTTCGGGGCAAACGCAGGGTAATTGCGCTTTCCCGGGCGATCGCATATACTAGTAGCGTTGTCCCTTGAGTCTTGTGTCCCCCATCTGAATATGATGGTTCTTTGGAGAGGAGATTATAGCTCAACAAGTCACCGGAACAGTAGAACCCCCCTTTCCTCGTGGACGCTTCTTGGAGCGAGCAGAATAATATTTAGTCCGTTTGATTGTCGAGTTATTTGAGATTGACAAGCCGTGCACAGCCGCTGCACAGCTTGTCAAAATTTCGAGATAAATCAGGTTATTCGATTTACGCGCCAAGTCAAAAACACGTCCAAGAGATAAGAAATCTAATTTACTTAAAAGGCGTGATCGGTGAGAAACCCTCGGGCGAAGTTCGCCGGAGCGCAGATGCCCCTGTCACATCCCCCCTTCGACTTCCGTATAGAAATCAAGAAAACGTACTTCTTTTACTTGCCAAGTCCAGTGCGCAAGCAAAGACTTCCTTTTACGCATCTTGCATAACTTTTCAGCAGGACTGGAGTTGGCCGCAGGTCTAATTCCAGCACGAGCAGCAGTGTATTCCATACACTTAACCTGTAATTTCCGTATCGTTTTACTCCTCATTCATCTTTTCACTTGTTGGTACTGGGGCAAAAATGGGTTGATCTTCACCCTACGTCAAAAAGTAAACGCCAAGATTTCAACAACTAATCAAACCAATTGTAGTACTGCACATACATATCCAAACGAGCCTCCAATGACATAGTCACAACAGCGACTCAATAATCGAAGAAAACATATATCGACATACATAGCATCAACATAATCAAAACACCACCTCCGGATTCACTTCTGCCTAAACCAGGCGTCTCTTAACGATAATTCAACAAGTACAAGATAGCAAGATCAAAAAAAAAAGAAGGTCATAACTCAAACATTCCGATAGTGGCCGTCCCGCGAGCGAGTTCACGCCACTGTGGGGGTATGTTCTGTGCCCCTGCTTGACATCCACGTCTCCGGTCCCTGGTGTTTCATCACATCAACAAAAATGCACGACGCGGGATAGACGCCTTGAGCTGCTCAATTTTCTTTCACTGACCTTTCTGTTATTGATTCTCTGGTACTTAATTCGCCTGGCAAACCACTCTGCTGCGGTCGATCCAGTTTCAAAATCGCCATCGGGTTTCTGTCGCACGGCGTCCGCAATAAGCGGGCTGTCTCCCACGAGCGCGTGTAGGACCGTGGAGTTGCCTGGACGAGTGAAAAATACAAGCGACCAGCGTTCATGTTCGGCTTGAACACCAGGCGGGGGGACCACGCGGTGAATGTTTGACTGGAGGATGCCACCGCTAAAGATCGAGAGTGCATCTCCGACATTGCAGACCGCATGGCCAGGAAGAGGCTGTTGTATTACGGCGTGCTCAGTTTGTCCTGATACACCCAGAAGAATGGTAACAAACCTTAACATAAAACCACTCCGTGTGACCGGGAGGCATTACCTGTAAACCTCCGAGCCTGTTATGCAAGAACGACTGACAAGGTGTGAATGAGTTCGGCCTTTCTATGCCCAGCCAAGATGTTCCGCTTACTAGAGATCCAAAGTCTGTGTGAGCCCCTATAGTCGCCTTATCTGCGATTGTAGTTCCAGGCATCGGTGGGGCTCTGATCAATCGAGCTTCGCTCCCACTATGCTCTTCGTAGGAGTGCAGCTGCTCCAATGTGCCCTTCGGTAAACCCAATCTTTCATTGAAGACGCGGAGGATTGTGTTGTTGACCTCGAGGGACCTGCGGACAAACGGCGTCACAGTCGTCGGCATTGCCACAGTGGTTGGGCCTGGGTATGTTCTGTGAACTACGTTCGGGAATGCAAGTGCGTCATCCTTTGATACGTTGATGAACTCGACAGCATCCAGTTGGCTATCCATCACCTCTTCATTTACATGTGGCATTAGATCGGTAACCTAACTGACTCACCCACTGGAATCCACTGCATTCGCTCCAGCTTTCTTATACCTGATCAACAGATCAGCATGTCTTGGCGAGGGTCCAATACAATGCTAATACGCACCCAAAAGATCGCCCCTCATCGCCCTGCTCAAATTTCATCTTCTCTTCGAGTGGGAGTGCCATAGTCTGTGCACCCATGTCAAACATATCGCTTACGTCCTGGTCAACCCCATGGTTCTTGAGGCTGGGATGGCGTGGATACCAAGTCGGGCAACCAGGGAAGGATACAAGCTGTGATTCTGACGTTGAGATAGAATACTTTGTTACTTACTACCAGAACCCAATGGATGTTGCGGCCTCCCATAGACGATCAATCTCCGCGGAGTCGCCGGTTTTGAGAAGCTCAAAGTCTATGACAAGGAGCGGGTGGGTGCGGACATCAGTTGGAAAGGGCGGTAACGATGTTCCAGGCATTGATGTCCCTAGCGCCCTTTAAGTAAAGACAACGGCATCTCTATCTTGGAGACAGCACTCACTTGAGACGATACAGGCGTCGAGTGCGCGAACGGAAAAGTCTGATTTCGTGTGTCTTGTAGGTGGTGAGTCGTGGAAAGCGATCTCAATCAGGTGGACGGTGGGGTAGAGCTCATGAACGTTGAACCGGGAATCGTGTGAGCGCTGCGGATTCAGACGCCTCCGCGGACCATGTGGCCCAGTGAACAGCCATCGACGCCTGCGACCCTAGTACTTGTATGGTAAGCGGATTCAACCACTACGTTTTCCGTTTGAGTTTTCCCGCCCAGTATGTTCTCTCCAGAGATAGGTGCACAGACCGATGCTGCCGGCATACTGGCCTACGCATTGATAACTAGAAGCATCCTAGAATCGGTGTATGGTGGGTTCCAATTGATGTCAGAAGGGGTCGGTACGAAAAATGGAGGTTTCTGATGCTGACTCATCACTTCTGCGAGTGGACATGAGCGCAAGTGACAATAACCATTCCATAATGTGGCGCTCGCCTTCCATTTAATATGCACCTTGAACGTACCGGCTCGTCGCCCGCAAGCGAACGCCGAAACTTAAACCCCGTCGTTGGTCGTCGAAATGCCTGACAAGAGAAAGTTCTCGATTCAATCCGAGAAAGTATAAGCCTCGCTCGACATGCATTCGGACAGCAGTTGTCAATTTGTCGTTGGATTTCCTCGTGAAAACGATTGTAAGAGATGTAAATTCAGGGTGTCACAGAACTTCATCAGCTCAGTTCAGGGAAGCTTCAGTGGTAACCGAAAGGTTCCAGCCGGCCCCGACCGACTACCCGGCCAAGTGCACGCCAATGGCAAGATGCCCACCAGTGCACTTGTAACTGGGGAAGCCCGACAAGTGGAATTGCAACCCCCAGCTCATTCTCCGTCCCAACCGAAATCTGAAACTCAACAATGCAATATAACGCGCCACTAGTGTGCCAGCTAGTATCCGCGTAAAGCATGTTGGCGGTTTGGGCAGACATGAAATTTTCCGCGTCGTCCAGGACTAGGGACGAGTTATTTGGAATTTGTTCGCCTCCTGGCGCTCTGACGGCAGTCAATTTGCCAATCCGTCCGTCTGTCGTAATAATGATCCATTACTCTAATCCTCTGAACCGCAGGGCTCCAAGCCCAGGCTTCGAATTGCCTCTGCCGTAATCTACGTATGTGCTTGCTGTTCGGAAACCATGCACTCCTTCTTTTTGCTGATTTCACGTATCCCCAGCGCGGAAACCTCATGTACGCTACAAAGATCAGTTACCAATCTAGCAGCAAGGAACCCGGTTCACCCATGAGATCCATTTAGGGGGTCGGCGCGTATGAAGTGCGTTCACCATGTCAGAGATTATGACAACTTGACGGAATATGACGGAAAAAGTGAAGAATGTTTTCTGCACCGCCTGATCTCTCGATCTCTCGATCTGGCATCAATGAGGACAAATAACGTACAAAAAGCTCAAAGCCGTTCTCCAGTCTTTAGTGATCCTTCCGTGTTCACGTCCCCTCATTCGATTTTCTCTCTCTGCTTTTTCGCGTTCCCAAGATGCATGTTCCTGGCGACGTGGCTACCGTTGCCACAATATACGGTGCAACATTCCTTGGCACTTGCTTTGGATGCATGTAAGGTCTGAGCAGTGCCTGTCTATTGTTGCGCTGACGAGTTCATAGCCTCACTGGTGTTGTCTTTGTACAATGCGTGGTGTACTACAAGTTATACCCAGGTGATTTTGCTTGGACGAAGCGTTTGGTATGTCGAAATTACTCATCCTTTAGAGCGAGTTTACTGATGGATTTTCAAGGTATTTGCGGTTTGGACGTTTGACTTGATGCACACGACATGCATCATTACCACGGTCTGGCAATCGGTCATCGCGAATTTCAATAAGCCAGACAGCATGGATATGATTCCACCGTAAGCTGCCTACGGCCTCTTGTCGCAAGCGTACTTATTTGTTTACAGTGCACTTGGAGTATGTATCACATCTATGAGAAAGGAGTTCTTGGCTGGACATCCTTAATAGCTTTCCGTGGCCATAACAGCTATTATTACGTTCTTGGTTCACTGGTTAGCTCTTTCTTGTTGGATTCTCAAACTATGGGATGCTAAGGGATCTGTTCTGTTACAGTTTCTTCGCAAACAGAATCCGGATGTGTAAGGAGTTGCTTGATGGTACCACTCACATCATTAATCCGTTTACAGTGACAAAGAAGTGGTATCTCGCTGCCCCCCTGGTACGTCTCCGTCCTCTATTTTCTGTTGATTTATGCAGAGATATTGTTC
Organism: Pulveroboletus ravenelii; assembly: GCA_038090235.1. Classification (NCBI taxonomy): domain Eukaryota; kingdom Fungi; phylum Basidiomycota; class Agaricomycetes; order Boletales; family Boletaceae; genus Pulveroboletus; species Pulveroboletus ravenelii. The sequence goes on from JBBPMH010000499.1 coordinate 10,094, forward strand.
CAGGTGTTCCTCGCATTCCTTCGTCTTGGTGGGTGACTGGTTTGAATGCTCACGAGTTACTTGCTAACAATTTGCTCAGTCGCTGCTTGCGGTAAGTATTTTATCTTGAACTAATGGGTGACCGATTTCACGTTTCTTGTAAACCATATAGTATCAACGGCTGAGATGTATGTTCTGTCTCTTGGTCATCAATTATTCTTGGATTGAACTCTGTTTAGTATCCAGTTGAAACGATACTCTCTGTTCATCAAGCCCTACCCTTCGGTAAGTAAGAGCCCGAACCCTTGTGTTTACTTCATTAACAACATTTTATTTCCCAGTGGGTTTTTACCCTCGGTGTTACGCTCTCTGCTTCGGTAGAGTTCATCATCACTACAGTCATGATTATCTTCCTTGGGAGTAGAAGGACTGGATTCGCCAAGTAAAGAGCATTCTCCTTCATGATAACAACCTCTCATGATCGATCTCCCAGCATGAATCACATCATCAACACCTTGATTCTATACACCCTAGAAACTGGTGGCATTACATGGTGTGTATTTGAATCATTTGGCTTCCTTCAGTAGCCTGACATGCTGTCGACCAGTCTCGTAACAATGGCTTCGCTGATCTGTGTTCGTTCGCTTGTTCCTCTTGATATTTTCCGAGGTTGACATTGATGTGTCTCAGTGGCTTCTCATGCGCCACAACCTGATTTTCCTTGGGATGCACTTTGCAATTGCAAAATGTACGTTTTTGAAATTCAAATGTCAGGAAATGGACTCACCACCGATCACCACTGATTACAGTATATGCCAATTCGCTTCTTGCCACGTATGCTTGTCCTGAGGCATCATTATTACTGTTGAGCTAATTACTGTCTAGACTAAACACGCGCAAACGTCTCAGGGTCGATCGTATGTATTCGAGCGAGAAAGAAAACAATGGGGGGCTTACCCCGATGCCGAGCCCTCTCAAATGCCATTTTTCGGTACGTCGTTTGTGAAGATTGTGCGGTGCGAATTGGAGTGATTTATGTACTCATTAACGGTCTGGCAGAACCGTATGCTGGGCCCGTCCGCGACACACAAGAACGTACGTATTCGACCAAAGTTTACGATCGTATCCCTGACTATTTTACTCCATAGCTCAATGTCAACGTCGAAACTACCATTGTTTCGCAAATTGACGAGCAGAAGGACCACTGCGACATTGAGGCGATGGGGGACAGCGTGCCCACTCTCACCGCGTTCGATGAAAATGGAAACTACAAAGTTTTGGATCGAGACAGTTCAGAGACACACGTTACAGAAAAATACCCGCCTGTTGCGTGATATCAATCGCTTTCGCGTGAGTCGCGGATATACCTATTTGAACGGGGTTTTTTTTCTTGTGTTACCGTGACTCCTTTTGAATGTCTTTGCACCCGGATGTCCCGTTAACTTGCTGTAACATAGTCTATTGTCCTTTTCCTACCGAGACATGCACGCTCCTTGTGCTTTTCCTAACTTAAGTTCCGCATCTTGGTTCTACTTCTGGGCTCTTTCGTCGCTACTTGCACACAATCTAAGATGAAAGAAATAGTGTATTGTTCGTAATCCATTGCTGCCCAACTTTGGATTGGCTCATTGCTCTTGTGCATTTCGTCTGCTGTTACTTAAGAGTGAAAGGATTGCAAGTTCGGTCCAACTGCCGCTAAAGAAGGTAAGCTCTGCTCCGCTGATTCCAACACCATTGGTGCCTCGGCGAGCCTGAACCACTGAGTGACCAGCATGGATGAACGAGTAAAGGTGGACACGAGCCCATAGATGTGAGTATAGATCCCCTCTTTCTCCTCCGAGTAGGTGCTCAAGTCCGAATGCCATCCGTCTCGGGTATTAGTCGGCTTGTACAGTTTGGGGGTGATGTCAGGGATGAGCCGAAGGAAGAAAAATGAAAACGGAGGATCTGGCCAACTTGGACAGGCGACCAACCGAACCGCAACGTCACGGAGTCGTCCTCATCCCGAGGACTCATCACTAGAATGACATGTGACACATCCACAACAGCTATTTTTACCAGTACTTTTTTTTGTTTTTGTTTGATAGCTGTTCTCTGACAGCACCGGGAAGTTAATGAGGGCTTCCAGTGACAGCAGTATAACATGAATATGCAATCAGCCGGAATTTGATTATGTCTTCATCGAAGGCATGAATCGTTGTACAAAAACTGGATCTTGCACCTTGGCAGGATCATCGACAATCACAGTTAAATTACGATCGATAGCAGGCGTGGTCTGTTTAACCTTGTTTGCACCAGCACCTCGCGGGTCCCTACGCGAAGTCATCCAAAATACCAAGCGTGGATGTCCGTCCCCTCGTGCGAACTATATGGAGAATGGCACTCTACATAATGCTGCGAGCACATAGAGGGAGACCAGCTCAAAGTTCGCCTTTGTGTCCTCATCACACTTGTATTGGAAATGTCAGGGATGTCTACAAGAGCTCCAGGAAAAGCTGGGTGATACCACCCTCGATCCGGGAGAATGACCAGTATCTCCAGCGAGTCCACCCTACAGATCGCTCTTTCTCGTCTTTGCTTACCCGCCCCTTAATCGAGTTCCAGAAATGGCGAATACACCAGGTGGGATGGTTGTAACAGCGCGGTGAGTCATGAAGATTCATGCCGATTACCCTAGCCAGTCACTGGCCAAACCGGTGACATGGTAGATCATGGGGAACTCGCCTGAACTATCGCAATGATCTACCCAGTATGAGAAGCGGCTCATTAAGGTAATAACGCCCACTTCGCTGTCGCATTGGACTCAGTAAGGCCCAGAAAGTCTGTCAAATCCACGAGGAAAGATGCAGATACCACGTCAGGGCACGCCCGGCGCGCTACCAACAACATGCCGACTTCCCTGGCCAAGTAGAGTGATTCCGTGGGAGACAGGTTCATTTCAATCTAGTTGAATACTGCGGAGCTCCAAGCTTTGGTGGTTCATGTCTCGACCTACTGGGACACGCAGCCATCATGAGTTTAGCTCCCTAGTCGTGGACGTCAACTTGATCAGCATCTATGACGAATAAACGAGTCATTGGGACATCAAAACGTACCTCTTACCAAGCATTCTGACTGTACAATGGTTCCGGACCTCGTGGTGATAAAAGAAGCGCGGAAAGCGGAGCCCCATGCCAGTGACGCAGCGCAACCACAAAAAATCCTCGGAAAGAGACGGACAGTCCGCCAGGTGAGGCGTGGTTTGACTTTGCTGAGCACGTCCCGAGATATCTGGTGATGCCACGTAACGCTCCCGCTTACCTAAACGAGCATCCCCATTAGTAGCGACAGTGCTTTACCCAGCTGCAGCCGTCACTGAGCCTTGCTGACACGACATTTATTTAGTGGTGCGATGCGTTAATATCTCACACCGTATTCGTCAGCTTTATCGGTTCCCAGAGACCAACTACGACCTGTGTGGGGAGGTTTTCCGCCCGCCGGACTGATAGGTAGGTATCTTGCTTAGCAATACAACCCGTTGGGAGCCTATATATTGGGCTTCGGTGCTGCGATCAAGTTCCACTGTCCACTGAACGTCTACTGAGCGACTGCCATGTCTACCGTCAAGTATGAATTTGACCCCAAGAATATGCCATTCCGCCGCCTAGGCTCTAGCGGCTTGCGGGTTCCTGTCTTCTCGCTCGGCGGCTGTGAGTACGATGGGCGATGTTGCTGATGCCTCTGATTCATTGACCGGGCGATAGGGCTGACCTTGGGAGGGACCGTCACCGGTGATCCAGTCAAGGTGATGAAGGATGAGGTCATGGGTATGGGCAGGGTAACCTAACGTTTTATTCGTCCCAAGGAAATAATCAAAGTCGCCTATGAAAACGGTATCAACATGTTCGATACTGCTGAGGGCTATGCCAAGGGTGGTTCAGAGGCTGAAATGTCCGTCTTCCTGGTATACCTTTTCTTTCTCGCCAACTTTACTCACCGGTCCTCCATCTAACAGGGGTCGCGTTATCAAAGAGCTCGGCTACCGTCGATCTGATATGATCATTTCAACCAAGTTGTTCTTCGGCACTCGCTCTGGTCCTAACGACAGTGGCCTGTCTAGAAAGCAGTAAGTTCAAACAATCTACCATAAAACGTAAAAGCCACTGCCCACCCGCTATTTCAGCATCATTGAAGGTACTCGAGCTTCCCTCGAACGCCTTGGCCTCGACTACGTCGATGTCATCTTTGCCCACCGCCCCGACTACACCGGTCAGTGAACTTTTGTTCTACTTGGTGCAGATTCCGACGCAGCACAGTTCCTATGGAGGAGATCGTTCGCGCATTCAACTATGTGATCGAGAAAGGCTGGGTGAGTACATACACGTGCATGTTTGGCGCAGAGAAGTTCTGATCCCTGCCTCAGGCTTTCTATTGGGCGACGTCGGAATGGACTGCCCGTGACATCGAGGAAGCGCACCGTAGGTTGAAAATCATATTGTGAAGGTTGTGCTCCTGATATCGTCCTTCAGACGTTGCTGACAAGCTCAACCTCATCGCGCCAATTGCCGAGCAGTGCCAGCACCAGTAGGTTTTTTCGCCACCTATGCGTGACATAGATCACTTAGCATCAACCTAGCATGCTTCATCGTGAACGTCCTGAGAAGGAATACGCACCTCTGTACAAGAAGTATGCCATCGGGACAACTGTATGGTCAGCATTGGCCAGCGGTGTTCTCACCGGGAAGGTATCACAATCCGCGATGATTCATATCCATCTGCTCATCGCAAGTCCCTGTCAGTACAACAATGGCATCCCACAAGATTCTCGTCTCGCTGCACACTCTGACTTTTTCAAGGACACGCTTAAGAGTTTCAATGAAGAGGAAGGTCGTGCCAAGATCAGGAAGGTCCAGCGGCTCACAGAGTTTGCGGAAACGGGTCTGTATCCAATAACTTGGTTTTTTTATGTCTCTTGGCTCGTGGGCTGAGACAACGTTATGCAGAGCTTGGTTGCTCCGTAACTCATCTGGCGTTGGCATGGGTGGCCAGGAACCCCAACACGAGCACAGTCATTCTTGGAGCCTCAAAGCCTGAGCAAGTGCTCGACAACTTGAAAGCACTGGATGTCATTCCAAAACTGACGCCGGAAATCCTTGAAAAGATTGAGGGTATTCTGGACAACAAGCCTGCCACCGTTGTGAGTCCGATCCGTTGAGCACATTTGTGCAGCGCTTTTCGGTTTGCTGAAAAGTTGTTCCTTGACAGTCAATGTTTAGCCGACCGCCGCTTGATCCTTATGGACGTGCCTAAGGGGAGATATGCGGTTGAATGTGTGCGGTGAGAGCAAGCAGTTTGCGCGGCTTCGCCCGCGCCTGGGCGTTCTGGGTTGGGCGCCGCAAAGTAATAAAAAAAGCGTGTATATTCAAACTTATAATTGCCCTATGTGACTGGTCGTCTTGAATGATGACCTGCACTAGGGCGAGCGAGTGGCCGACACGGCACAACTAAATCATAAGAGGCGAAGTTGCGACCATATCCCGATCATGCTTGTATGCCAAACGCCAATCATCGTTGTAATCAGGATCTCGTCCTGTTCTCTCCATATTAGTGCTGGTAGCTTAGGCGCCCCAGCTAGTGGAGCAGAGAAGAGAAAGAAGCCTCTTTGATCACTCCCTACCTGCTTACAAGACGAGTGTTCTTGCGAGTTAGGTCGCTTGGGGCCATCGCAACCTGTTCCTCCAATATTCTTCCTCCGTATTGTATGCCCACAGAAAAACGGACGACGTCCAGCTGTCCCCATTTCCCTGTCATGGTTTTCCCAGAAGGGACCAGGGGGCGTGCGGACGCGCGCCTCAGCAGCTCAAGTTCAAGAAGTCAAGATACAGATCGTACACATACACACGACCATTCGTTTACTTTACCTCCCTGTCAAGCGAATCTCCAGCCATCGCAAAGGCGGGAACGTCACTCCTGCGAAAGCGGCTGCGAGCTATATCAGAGGCAAAAGAATGATGTCAATGAGACAGGCCGATGAGATCAAAAGAAGTTTGTCGCACCTCGAATCCGATATCTGCACCGTACGTTGCACCGGCCATTTTACCAATTGGCCCCGTGTACCATGCTTGAGACATTCCGACTACTGCACCTACTATTCCGAAGCAGGAAGCCAACAGGCCTGCAATCCCAATTGGAAGTCTGCAAGTGAAATAAGTGACACATACGAGCACATGATCCAAAGTCGAAGCGGACACGATAGTGAGTGCGACAGTTGCGTCATACAGAAAGGCACGTACCTAGAGCGGTTATCCCAATCTGCCAAGTTATATCCTCCCAGCCAGCCGCCGTTCCGCCGAAACAAGAAATGTTCCTCCGCAACGATGACCACAAAAAATGTGGACCAATAACCGGATATGGATAGAAGGTTGCTCAAAATAGCACTGAGATGCTCCTGTCCGGCAACACTGGCAACGGTGTAGATGACGAAAACGAGCAACACCCAGATAAAACGTGGTACCACTGCAAAAGGACGGCCGAGCGCCTGTATGGAGAGAGCGGCGGAGTATACATTAGGAATGTTGTTGGCACTTTGCTCGTGGACACATCAGCACAAGAATACGTCAAGACAGGAGAGACGCACACTGAACTGAACGCCAGCATTACCAGGAGAAACTTTCCTCCGCCTCCCCAGGGTGACAACACTTGGGCGATCAACGCGCCCGAGTTCGCCCTGGAACCAAAGGCAGCAACATAGGCAGGGTCCGTGATCGTCATCAACGTAGCGCCCAGCGTCACGGCAAAAACAACAGGGAGGTACAGACCACAAAACGTTAACACGAACACGCGCCAAGGGTTCGTATCAACAGGCAAGCGAACGTTATAGTCGGCAGCGAGCGGCGCCCAGCCCGCGACCCCGCCATAGACGGTTGCGCCGAAGCTAAGAATGTCGGCACCGAGTGCTCTCCCAGTGTCTTCCAATGGCTTTTGCGCGTTCACGTCATATCCGACTTTGCTACCAAGTCCGTATAGACAGCACATGATAAAAAATGTGATCATCCAGGCATAGCGTTCGTAAAAGTGGATCACGTCGTAGCCGATAAAACAGGGAATGAGGCTGCAGACACTGATGACGAGGATGCCAGCGACAAGGGAAAATGCGCTCGGATTGATCGAAGCAAGCATCTGACCCCCAACGATAACAGTTGTTACGGCCCAGCCAAGTCTAATTGTCAAGTGTCAACGAACTCGGTGGGAGGCACAGGAGAGAAGGCGCACAGAGAGAGGATATTTAGGACAGAGTAGAAAACACCGCCCAGGCACCCCGAACTATAACGTGCGATGATCATCGTACGCAGCCCAGTCCTTGGGCCTAGCGTGGCAATGAAGGACGTTGGGATGCAGCCGAGAGCAACAAAGCAGACGATAGTTGCAATGGCATGACTGCACTAGGTATGAGTACATATATCATATGGGTAATGGAAAGCCCACAGTAGGGTAAGAGTGAACGAGTATTGAGCCAATACACCTATAGGTACTGCCAAAATTGCCATGTTGATCGACCTATTCCATTGGTGAGGGATCAGACAAAATCGAGAACAAGAACATACCACCACATCAATAAGCTGTGAGGGATGATAAGTGCAAGTTCGGATACGACTAATCATTGAGGAAACGGACTTGTCCCAGGAATTTTTCGTCTTCCTCTGGTGTTCTGGTACACGTTCTACACCTATCGCTTCGACACCATTATTGAAAAGTTTGGAGAGAAGAGGCCCAAGGACACCGAATCGGTTTGCAATCACTTGACTGGGCGCATCCTCGCCTTCACACGCCTCGGCGTCGACAGTGAAGACACCTTTTTCCTTGTCATACGGCTGCTGGCTGCTGGGTATGGACATGTCAGGGCCCGGGTGAGTGGGAGACGGAGGCGAGCAACGATTGCACATCGCACACTAATTAAGTATCTGGGACAATTGGAGCATCATCGGGACGGAAATCCGCGTGGTTTACTCAGCTATTTCAAGCGATATTAACCAAGTTATTAAACGAGTTATGGTGAGAAACCCTGGATATCAGCAAAACCACACACGTTTCGGGGCAATCCACGAATAACTGGCCAACATACATGGATGGTTACTGTTGATCGAACGAGCCTAACTGAGAACGCGACAGCGATCGAACGGCTTGCCTTTGGTAAAGATAGTCGTTCAGGAACCCTGACTGCGGAACATGCCGCACAAAGAGCGTAAAAAGAAGCCAAACCTATCTTTCGCGGTGATCCCATCGCAGGAACTGCGTTAGCGAAGGGCTTCAATGAACCTTCAATGTGCGAGCGCGCACAAACCCCGATTGAAAGGTACCTTGTGACTGCCTCGAGTAATTCATTGAATGGCTGTTCAAACCCAAGTTACAAGTTCCTCCAGAAGTCGAACATATTCGCTGCGGCCAAACGCACATCGTTGTAACTCAGATGACCCATGCATCAGACCGCACATGAGATCCTGGTTGAACAATCAGCGCTCAGCTTCCAGGGTGTTCGGAGAATATCAGGGTTTGTCGCCTCTAAGAAGGAAGTGAGTTTTCTCCAAACCCCATCACACCTTTACTTGCCGCTGTGCCAGCTCACAGGTTCGTTGGCCGTAATTATCGCTTCAAATCTTTGATGAACACATGGCACCAACCTTGTGTTGTTCCCATGGAGGCAGAAGGGTCCAAGAGTCGAGAGTTCAAGGATATGATGCTCCTGATCCTCGACCACTATGTCCGGAAATGCAGGTCAGCTGGGCATTATCCAAGCAGCGGATATGCCGTGGGCGGAACGAAAGGAACGAATCAGTCGGTCTCATGCGCAGCCCTCGGTGGCAGTTCTGGAACTTGATAGGTTCATATCTGATAGTGCGATGTGTTACATAATTTGCTGATGAAATCCTATATTGTGGTACGTGAATGCGCATGTTGTAGCCACCCACAGCAAAGGACTCACCTAGACTCGGCTTACCGGATTTCTTTGAGAGACGTTAGTGAGTCGCAGCACAACATGCGGTACTCTACCTCAGCAGAGTTCATCTGGATCGGCTTAATATTGTAACGTACACTTCCTTGACTTTCAATCGAAAAAAGAAAAAAAAGGATTGGCTTCTAACCTACTTTTTTTTTATTGTAGTAAAGGAAAAGAATACATAGAATGTATGGCGCTCAACCACCTGCATTGACAAACAATGCTCATTGTGCTTTACCTCTTCGTCAAGCGAATCTCCAACCATCGCAAAGGCGGGAACGTCACTCCCGTGAAAGCAGCCCCAAGCTATGCGTAGAAAACAAGTGTCGGTCACTGGTACGACTGATGAAATCAGGAGAGGTTTGTCACACCTCGAATCCGATATCTGCACCGTGCGTCGCACCGGCCATTCTTCCAATCGGCCCTGTATACCATGATTGAGACATTCCGACCACTGCGCCGGCTATTCCGAAACAGGATGCCAGCAGGCCTGCGATCCCGATCGGAAGTCTGCAAGTGAACAAATGAAGAGTATATGAGAATACAATACAAAGTCGCAGTAGTCATGATGATATGATTGCAACGGTTTAAATTCTTTTTAAAAAGCTCAATTTTCGTTTATACAAAAAATGCACATACCTGAGATGGTTATCCCAATCGGACAAGTTATATCCTCCCAGCTGACCCCCTTTGCGTCGGAACAAGCAATGTTCCTCTGCAACGATGACCGTAAAAAATGCTGTCCAATAACTCGAGATGGACAGAATGTTGTTAAGAATAGCACTGAGATGCTCCCGTCCGGCAACGCCGGCAATGGTATAGACGACAAAAACCAGCAGTACCCAGATGAAGCGTGGTATCAAGGCAAAAGGACGGCCGAGCGCCTGTATGGAGAGGGCAGCGGAATACATAGTGGGAATGTTAGTGGCACTTTGTCGTGGACGTGTCAACACAAGATTGCATCAGGAAGAAGAAGACGTACATTGTGCTAAGCGCTAACATCACCAGAAGAAACTTTCCTCCACCTCCCCAGGGTGACAGCACTTGAGCGATTAACGCACCTGCGTTCCCACTGGAACCAAAAGCGGCAACATAGGCGGGGTCCGTGACTGTCATCAACGTAGCACCCAGTGTCGCGCCGAAAACTCCAGGAAGATACAGACCCCAGAAGGTCAATATGAACACGCGCCAAGGATTCGTATCAACGGGTAGGCGAACATTGTAATCGGCAGCCGTCGGTGCCCAGCCTGCGATCCCACCAAAGATGACCGCGCCGAAGCTAAGAATGTCGGCGCTGAGCGCTCTTCCAGTGTCTTCAAAAGACTTTTGGGCGTTCACGTCATACCCGGCTTTGCTACCGAGTCCATAGAGACAGCACATGACGAAAAATACGATGATCCAAGCATAACGCTCATAAACGTGAACCATGTGATAGCCAATAAAACAGGGAATAAGAGAACAGACACCGATGATGATAATGCCAACGACAAGCGGGAGCGTGTTCCCACTAATCGAAGCAAGCGTCTGGCCACCAACGATAACAGTTGTTATGGTGAAGCCGAGTCTAATTTCCGAGTGTCAATGAGCCGAAGGGTAGTGGGTAGTCATGGAAAAGACGTACTGAGTGAGGATGTTTAAGACAGAATAGAAAACGCCGCCCAGGTGCCCTGAACTATAACGCACGATGATCATCGTACGCAACCCAGTCTGTGGGCCAAGTGTGGCAATAAAGGATGTTGGAATACTGCCGAGAGCACCAAAGCAGAGCATGGTTGCAACAGCATGGCTGCGCCAGATGTGTATGAACACAGAATGATAAGAATAAGAGTAATCAGAGACCCACGGTAAAGTAAGGGTAAACGAGTATTGAGCCAATGCACCTATTGGTATTGACATAATCGACATGTTGACCGACCTATTTCATTGAAGCAGTGTGCAAAAAAATCAAAAACGTGGACGTACCACCACAGCAGCAGGCTACGGAGGGGGTAAGAACATACTCAGACACGACTAGCCATCGAGAGAACGGACTTGTTCCAATAATTTTTCGTTTCCCTCTGGTGTTCCGGGACGCGCTCCACGCCTATCGCTTCGACACCGCTGTTAAAGAGTTTGGAGAGAAGAGGGCTGAAGACACCAAAACGTCTTGCAATCTCTTGATCAGGCGTATCCTCGAGTTTGAACGCCTCGATTTCAGCAGTGGAGACACCTCTCTCCTTGTCATGCAGCTGCTGGCCACTGGACATCCTGGGGGTACGAAAGAGGACTAGGTGAGTGGGAGGAGGGGCGATAGATACAGTAAACTAAACGGCGATCAAGGCCAGCGACGATTGCATCAGAACCAAAGGAAATGCACGCGGTTTACTCCGAGCTGAAACATGTACAAAAAAGAAGCTTGACCCGTCTTGTACGGTGATCCCATCATGGGAACTGAGTCAGTAAAGCGTTTGAACCTTCGATCCAAGACTGTCGCACAAGTCCAAAGGTACCTGACCACTGCGAGTGATTGAGTGGCCATTCGAATCCTAGAGGGTCTGATACATTCGTTACGGCCAAGCGTATGCCTTCGGACTGTGCTGGCGCATTTGCAATTCAGTTGATCTATGCGCTCGCATCTGTACGTTAGATCCTCTTTCCCGACCATTTGGACAGTCGCAGGATGTTCGGAGAATAATATGTTTTCCGCCCCTCAAGAGGAAGCATTCGAAAACGAATTGATATTTTCGAATAACCTGACTCTGATTTACTAGCTCACAAGTTTTTTGATGTGATCAATTTGATGGGCACATAATACTGACTTGCTGTTGCCCCCATGGAGGCGGAAGAGCCCAAGAGTCTCGAGTTTAAGGATGTGGTGCTTCTTGATCATTGACCACTGCGTTCAATGCAAGTCAGCTATATATGATCTAATGAACGAATATACTTCGGGTGAAACGAACAGGATTAAATTTACTGACTCGGTCAGTCTCTTGCGCACCACTCGGCAGCAGTCCTGTAGACGCAATAATCCGACCGTACTGTGATGCATTGGTATCTCGAGTCTTGTTAGCATGCATTAACTCACTCTAGTAGGGGGCAGCTCTATGCTTACACGAATCGTCGTGTTGTCCTGCTTGAATGAGGAGTCCTGCTGCCAGTGTGGGTTTGAGCCTTCATGCAGGCACAGCCACCTTGGCCGCAGGCACTTCGAATACCCCGCATGATGCACGGCCTCGCTGTTTTCCTCCGGTCTAGTGTATACTCTATATAGATCACATACACAGACGTTCAACCACCTGGTTTGACAGACAACGCCCGTTCCGCTTTATCTCCCCGTCAGGCGAATCTCCAACCATCGCAAAGGCGGGAACGTCACTCCTGCGAAAGCTGCTGCGAGCTACGCATAGAAAAGGAGCCTCAATCATCGATACTGGCCGATAGGGGTCAAGAGAGGATTGTCGCACCTCGAATCCGATATCTGCGCCGCGCGTCGCACCGGCCATTTTCCCAATCGGCCCTGTGTACCATGGTTGAGACATTCCGACCACTGCGCCGGCTATTCCGAAACATGACGCCAAGAGGCTTGCGATCCCAACTGGAAGTCTGCAAGTTAAAATATGGGAAGGGAGGGTGACGCATATAAGCATGCAGTGGACATGACGAAGTGACTGCGACAGTTGCATCACACAAGAAGGCACGTACCTGAAATGGTTATCCCAATCTGCCAAGTTATATCCTCCCAACCGGCCACCCTTCCGCCGAAACAAGTAATGTTCCTCTGCGACGATGACCGTAAAGAACGCATTCCAATAGCCAGATATGGACAAAATGTTGTTCAGAATCACACTGAGATGCTCCCGTCCAGCAACACCAGCAATGGTGTAGACGACGAAAACGATCAGCACCCAGATAAGACGTGGTATCAAGGAAAAAGGACGGCCGAGCGCCTGTATGGAGAGAGCAGCGGAATACGTAACGGGAATGTTATTTGCACTTTGTCATGGACGTGTCAGCACAGGGTTGCATCAGGAGGAAGAAGACGCACACCGTGCTTAACGCCAGCATCACTAGGAGGAACTTTCCGCCACCTCCCCAGGGTGATACCACTTGGGCGATCAAGGCGCCTGAGTTCCCATCTGAGCCAAAAGCAGCGACATAGGCGGGGTCCGTGATTGTCATCAACGTAGCACCCAGTGTCGCGCCGAAAACGCCGGGAAGGTACAGACCACAGAAAGTCAATATGAACACGCGCCTGGGACTTGTATTGGCAGGTAAGCGAACGTTATAGTCAGCAGCAATTGATGCCCAGCTTGCGACCCCGCCAAAGATAATTGTGCCAAAGCTAAGAATGTCGGCGCTGAGTGCTCTTCCAGTGTCTTCAAAGGGTTTTTGTGCGTTCACGTCATATCCGGCTTTACTACCGAGTCCATAGAGACAACACATGACGAAAAATGTGATCATCCAGGCATAACGCTCATATGCATGGACCGTGTGATAGCCAATGAAACAAGGAATGAGAGAGCAGACACTGATGAGTATAACACCTGCGACGAGGGGAAATGTGTTTGGATTGATCGAAGCGAGCATCTGGCCACCAACGATAACGCCTGACATGGCGTAGCCAAGTCTAAAGGCCGAATACCAATGAGCCTGGTGGCAGTCATGAAAACGAAGACATACTGAGTGAGGATGTTCAAGACAGAGTAGAAAACACCACCCAGGTACCTGAACTATAACGTGTGGTGATCATTGTACGCAGCCCGGTCTGTGGGCCTAGCGTGGCAATGAAGGACGTCGGTATACAGCCGAGGGCAGTGAAATAGAGGATAGTTGCGAAGGCATGACTGCGGAAGGTATGAGCACCGAATGATAAGGGTAAGCGGACACCCACGGTAAGGTAAGAGTGAACGAGTATTGAGCTAATGCACCCTGGGGTATTGCCAGAATCACCAAACTGGCTGACCTATTTGATTGGTGAGATACGACACAAACTCGCGAAAGTGGACATACCACCACATCAATAGGCTGTGAGGGGTGATAAGCACAAGCTTAGACACGACTGATCACTGAAAAAGCGAACTTGTTCCATAAAAATTTCGTCTCCCTCTGGTGTTCCGGTACACGCTCTATGCCTATTGCTTCAATACCACTCTTGAAGAGTTTGGAGAGAAGAGGTTCCAAGACACCAAAGCGCTTTGCAATTACTTGGCCCAGCACATCCTCGTCTTCATGCACCTCTGTGTCGACAATGGAAACACCTTTTTCCTTGTCACTTGGCTGCTGGCTGTTGACCTTGAACATCCTGGAGGCACCTCGGACGACAGGGCGAGTGGGAGGAACAC
>JBBPMH010000500.1:0-14032 GCA_038090235.1 Pulveroboletus ravenelii
CCGGAGTATACGAGGCTGGAGTTGAAGTGACCAGAATCAAGGGAGCCAGAATGGAAAGAGTGCCTGGTGGTGTGGCAGCAGCTTCGAGAGTGGCTCCAGAGGGTTTTGCCTTCCCCTTTCCCTTCACTGTCTTGGATGCCTTCCTGGTTCCTGACTTTGTGACTTTGTCGAATGCTGGCGCTGCATGTTCAGAAGTGTTCGGGGCAGGATCGGGTAGGGCAGCCTCTCCTCCAGCCGATTTCGGCACATGCACCAACTATGCAGCATGAAGGTGCAGGGCGTCATGGTCAGTGACAACAGCCATTTTCAACCGATTATGGAGGTCTGGTGGAAGTATGGCTAGAATTCGCCAATAGTTGTGAAGCATGTGTGTGTTGAGAAGATAAGCATTCACTGGAGAATGCTTGATGACCTTCTTTGTTCGCGTTGTAGCCAAATGTTCCTGGTACTGATACATATTATGGACAGCATCACAGTGTGAAGTTTCGCAGTCGTGCTGGACATTTACTGTGCAATATAGTTCCTTGCAATATCATGAGTCACTGTAAAGACAAACGGAAAGCTGGATCAACCTACATTTGGAGTTATGACGACTCTTTGCTCAGGAACAGCCTCTCTGAGACATGGAACTAGGAGACGAGAGTGTAGGTCAGGGAGGACTTTGAGCCGACTTATGACGACGTGAGATACAATGTATGGCGAGTCGCGACAACTGAGGATCTCAACCACTCTTCCAATCCACAGTTCAGATATGGTTGGGTGTTGAAAAATAACAAAGCTGTTGGGGAGAACTTTGTCACCATCCACGGTCATGACAGAGTTGACATGATAGAATAACTCAATTGCCTGTACTGGACAGTTTGACTGGGGAAGCTTTGCCGCCTGAGTTGTATGCCACTCTACAGGAGGAACAACCTCCCTCTTCCCATTCGCATCCCAGGTTGGTAGGTGGGTCACGCCAGGTTGTTTGGAAGGAAGAATTGGGATTCCCATAAGTCTGCGTTGCTCTGGGTGGTCATTCATGTGTGCCCGGATGTACTGCCCTGCTTGGACCCAGTGGTTGGTATTTGGGTCATACCAGAAACTGCCCGTGACGATGTGTTTCACATCATCTTGTTGAGCAAACATCCGGCATGTATCGCAACTCAGAACCTGGTGATTGCTAAAGACTGCCAACAACCGAAACACATGGTTGAAGGACTCAAATCGCTCTGTGGAAAAGAGAATCGGAGGACCGAAGCACCGAATGAACATAGGTAGATGAAGGAGAAAGTGAAAATTTGCCTTTGAGATCAGGATACTGGGTGTGCACTGTGCCGAGATTGTCAGGAAGTCCTCAATAGTGCATGAGAGGTCTGCCTGTAGCATCAAATCAATATAGCCGCCATCAGTGTGATCTTGTTGGTACAAACCAAGTATGTCTCAGTGTCCTCGATTTCCGTGTGCCATAGAAGTACAATGAGCCGTCCAATGACGGTCCACCCATCCAGAACTGTGTGTGGTATGAGATCATATATGACATATGGCATTATCTGGGCGAGACTCTTGAAATGCCGCCCAATGAGACTCCCTTTGTACTGGACGATATAGTCGGCACCGAGTGTCACATCTCCCAATCCTTCCTTTGTGAGAGAGTTGAGGTGAACTTGCAGAGTTTCGAGCATATGCATTCAGTCGAGAATAAATGCAGTCTGGGCCTAGTAGTACTTGACAACCCCAAGGAGGATTGTGTGAAGAATTTCTGTTGGAGTGTCTTTGTAAATGTCGAGTCCTGGTATCCCAAGGAGTGGGTTGATATAATCGTTGACAGAATTGCCCTGCAAGAGCTCTTCCAGATCATTCTCAAGGGCAGCACGAACATCTTTTTCATGTAAACTGGGTTTGTCGGCTGTTCGTTTGCGCAGCCGTTTCCCGAGCTCCAGGAGATGCTCTATAATGATAGCACTGACCAAGTTGTGTGTGCCAGTCTCACTAACATTGTTCCTGACCTTTTCGGTCCTGCCTGATAGTTTTGATAAATTTATTTGTGCCTTAATATGTGCTAAAGTCTCGTCTGCAGTGTGTAGCTCACCGCACGGAGGACAAGAGTTAGCGCTAGCCTGATGAAAGCCACTAATACCAACTTTAAAGAGTGAAGTATAACCTTCATCCGTCTTCTTGTTCACTGTTGTTCCACCAACTTTGCATGTATGACAGAAGTAGTTGGCTCTTAGCCCTGCGTGACTGCACTCCTCAGCTTGTATTGGATTATCCCCCGCATGAAAAAGATCATAAGGTATCAACATAACCTCCACTTGATATTTTGAGTCCCATGCGATAACACCATTCTCTGCCGCTTTTCTTTGAGCATCGTGTATTAGTAGAGTCCACATTCTTAATAAAAGTGGCATCATATTGTAAAGAGTCTCGAAATCCTTGCATTAGCTCAAGGGGGGTCGCATGAGGCGATGAGGACACGAAGTGCACACAGAATTCTTTTTCAAGCATCTCGCTGTAGAGCACCAAGTGTCTCTATGCTGATATCTGATATTTTCCCCATGCCCTAGCTGGTCTACCCATTATCTGTCCATCTGTTCTCACCAGTCCGGGACTAGTATTAGCTTAGTCCGCTTCCATTTTAGTCCAGATCTTAGTCCAGTTTAACAATCCGGTCCGGTTTTAGTCCAGATCGACCCCCAACAAGCCTAGTTTCTTTCGGACTTTTGATTCTTTATTTAGAACATGTCCTCCTTATCATTAGTAAGTCCAGGAACATATTCCGGACTATAAAAGCCTTGTATTAGGTTTTGAAATAGATCTTCCTACCTTCTGACCTTTTTCTTCCCTTCACCAACTATCATTCCAGAGAGTGACCTAGTCGTTTCCCAGGCCCACCTAGCCATTGGGAACACCACCATTTGCAGTCCAGAGCCTCCCTTGGGTTGAGTCTACACTCACCCCCTACTAGCCCTCCTGACCTCCTAGTCAGGATTGCTGTTTTTCATCACGTGGCATGGCAGCATTGGACATGTAAATAACATGGTGTTTATTCCATTGTTTTGAGACATTGGCAGATACATTGTCCATAAACACAATGAGGGGCATGGTGAGCACCAGTCGCCCCTCCGACTTTGCACAGAGTGGATTAGGCATGCGCTTTGCGAAAGTAGCTGATGATTCTGATATTCTGATACAATGAGCCTCTGATTCAGTGCAGAGTAGAAACTAACCTGTGAATACAACTCCAGATGTGCTGGAACAGTTCAAAATTTCGTCAAACATGTTACAGAAGGACAAGACCGGAACTATGACCAGCTCCAGGTCAACTACAAATCCTGTCTGGAGGAGAGGAGTTAGAATCGAGAGAAGGTACATAATGTACTTACATTGGTGTAAGAAACCTTATGGCCCAGGGAGAGGACCTGAGTTTCCACTGTCAGACCAACTCGCGCTTGAAAAAACTTCGTCGGAATGAAGTACCCTTTGGCGCTTTGTTGCAACAGCTTGTTGACAAAGAATACTTTGCCATTGACCTGCACAGAAGGCGGAGTTAAATTGTCTGGAAGTCCCATTAGCATCTTACTGCCATGCTGCACCTGGGACATCCATCTCTGTTCATCCTCAGGATAATCTTGCATGGCCAATCGAGTTAGTGGGTTGGTGAAGTCCTGTGCATTGTCACCAAGCCTTTTCTAGGTCAGAACCTAGTCCACGTATGAGAGCAATGGCTTTACTAATGGTGTTCAAGTAAAACATATTTCCAGAAGGAGAGGTTACCTTCTCAGTTGGGCTTCAAAGTAGCTCTGAAATACGGCCTTGTGTTGACTTCACAGTGAAAAGGGAGGGGACATTCAGTGCACTGAGAGCCGTCGCCCACTCCAACAAAGCCTTCTTCTGTTGGTCGGAGAAATGGGTTCTAGGTGAAGTGAATAGTAAATGAGTTAGGAACTCCTGTCGGATCATCAGGAAATAGTACAAGCACAAGGAAATGCAACCCACCGCCTTTGAGCGCCAGGGATAGAAAGGAGAGTTGGGAGAGACCACAGCGTCTCTCACACAGGTCTGCGTCCTGCCATGATAGTTTGTCCCAAAGAGTGGGCCTGGCCAATTGTCAGCACTGCTCACAGTGTTGGTCGCACACATACCTTTGATTTCTGCTGCAAGAACGTCCAGCATTCCATTCCCACTACCACTCGGATCCATAATGTCACTGTTGATCTCAAGACCAAGCTCATCACCAGGATGTATTAAATATGTTAGGAGGGGCTTTTCTTCCTCCATTCGGCTCTGAAGCTCTTCAAAGTAGTCCTCAAACAAGTATGTGCGGTCTGCTATCACATCATTGCAAAGATCTACTAGTGTGCAGTCAGCGTCATCCGTTGAATGGGGAGATGGCAGGTATAGGTTGTCAGCAGGAGTGATGGGATCAATGGCAGCATGAAGTCCCAATTGTCCCATGTCAGGAACTGTGAGAATGTTCACAGGAACACTGTTGATGGGGTCTGAAGAGCCTGAAGGTGGTGCTGGTGCTTCTTTGTTTTAATGTGTCCTGCAACATGGTTGTGATGCATCAAGCACAGGCACGCAAACTTATCACAAACCTTGCACCTGACTAGCCCAGAGTCGCTCATTTCAAATACTGGGAAAGCAACGTTTAAATGTTATGGGGAGATGTGAAAAAAGAAATTGACATACCAGTGGGATCGAGCACATTGTGAGACGATCTGGGCATGGCTACAGCTGTGACTGACCGAATACTTTGAAGATAGGCCAGAGAACAGCAGAAGACGCTATCCAGAGTGTTGTCAGTCAATCCATTCACGCACGCCCATCGTCTTGCATTCCACACGAGGCTTGATACATAAAATAAGTCTGATTCCCTCCAGATGGGAGGCAGTTGGCGATGGGGATGATAGCAGTGAGCACTATAGATCACATGACCAGATGTCATGACTTTGTTTGCTATTTGTGCCACACAGCCTTCGTTCAGCATCCAATGTTCAAAATGTTCAATGTTTGGCCATGGCCCCCTTCACAATCCTTGCCAACACTGTCAATTCTGATGGCATCTGCATCATTGAGCCTCTTTTTTTGGCTATTCACTTCTCTGGGACTACTGCCTTACACCTTCCCTCCCGCATTGTAAGTGCCAACCTCCGCTCTTTTTTTTTCCTAGCTGACCAATATCCCAGCCAATTGAAGTGCTTGTTAAACTTCCCAATGAACTATCCGACCAGTTCTACCCTACCATCTTGGGGGAACTTTCCCTTCCAAGAGATAAGCTACAGCACAAATACTCCGGGTTACAACCGCAACTAGTAAGTCATCATCCAAAATAGTCAATATACCAATCGAGAAGTGTTTGTTACAGAATGTCTTCTCGTTTTTTCCTCTGGAAAGACACTTTGACTACTGGAATGGATAACACTGGTGCTCACTTACCGATGACATTCAGCGTGCACTCTTGAAAACCCCAGAGGATAGGAAACAGCCGCGGTGCAGTGACCTGATGCAGGACTTTTTCTGGATGGCATTTGTTGCGACCTATCCATCTTTCCCTGGTGGAGAATGGGCTGAATGGGATGCGCACATCCCCATGGATGGAACTTTCATTACAACATGGCTTGGAGATCCCAGACTGCAGCAGCTGAGAGAATCCCCTCCAGAGATAGCTCATCAATTTCTTTTCAATGAGCTCAAGGAAAGTGTTCAACATTTCTTCTCGATCTCAATTATGGCAAGCGTGTAGTTACGATATGTATCGATGTCAATTATCATCTGTTCGTGTTGTGTTATACTATCACTGAAGTGTGAAACATTTATAACAACTGGTGCTATTCCTCACAGTTGCAAGTATTAAATCTTGGGTATCAGCACATGCATTTGATGGATAGAGGAGCGATGTTTGTGGTACATACAGCATGGTATCACTATGACATTTCTACCATTGGTCAACCATACCTTTGCATGAGACATCCTGCGGAGGTAAGTCCCACAGCAATCCCAGGGGTTACGAGATGGTACACTGGTTGTACCAGCGACCTCAGATGAACCTCAGACACTCTATGTCAATAAAACATACGGTCAGCGGTAATTGGCTAGTGACAAGCCAAGCAAATGTAATGGGCTCTATTGAGACATGTTTGGCACTGTGTATGGGATATACAAAGAATTTTCAGCATATGTCTCATAAATGCCTCGCAAAAATGGGCATGTAGTGACAATGAAGAGGATTAGTCAGACATGGACTCATTTTTATTATCATTCTCTCTCATTATCATTGCTGCATATACATTTCACCCCGGGTTTCATCCAGTGATCTCATAATCCAAATCTGTCACTGAAAAGAACGAAAACAGATGCTCATACAATAGATCTCATTTCTCTCTCTTCTGCTCATCACTTGCCAAACAAAAACAAAACAGGAAACATACAAAAAACATAAAATCAGAAAAACATAACTGTATCTGTATCCATATATCTCTCTTGGTCTCCTGTCTGTTTTATTTAGACATTCATTTTCTGATGCACATAGAGACCAGGCACACCATTGGACAATAATCATATAAAATCCGGTCATATCCAGTACTCAGGTCAATCCATGCAGGAGTAGAAGCAAAAGCAGTTGACAAAAACAAGTTGAGTAGTAGTCTGCACTAATCTTATCTTATCTGTGTTTGCTCTCTCACTTCTTTTATCTTATCTTTTCATTGCTTATCTTATCTTGAACTCATCCCTTCATTCTTATCACCCAGGGGTGGTACTAATTTGGACTCAGACATGATCAGACATGGAAATGGGTCAATTCAACAAAACAAAAATGAAGGACTATCTACAGGCCAACTACCTACTACCCACCCAATGCAGCCTTCATTGTTGCCAGTTCAGCTCTCACCTCATCAAAGACTGCTAGGGATTTCTTCACCCAGGTGGCAGTGTGCAGCAATTTGCTGTTGAGCAGCACCACCATCCAGAGTCTGGCCTTGTGGATTTCTGGGTCAACCAGCGTGGGGTAGGGTAGCCGGAACCAGGGGTTGACCCCCAGTTCTTCGTCAATTGGGTCCTGATCGCCCTCCTTTGCATCTTTGCCTTCATCCTCTGACAGCTCAATCACACAGGTGGACGCCCAGTTCTGGTGCAGGCAGGCAGGCTGCTTTGTTATCCAGTCAGCTCTATCTACATGGGTGAAACCACTATGCACCTGGGGCCTTGCCCTTGCCCTTGCCCATCCTGTTCTTTGCTGTCTTCCCACTGTCAGTGATCTTTACTGCATTCCCCCCATGGCTGCCCGACTTTCCACAACAGGCCTTGAGGCCTTGGCATTACTTGCAGATTCAACCTTCTGGCCTGCAACATTCAGCATTCACCGAAGCACACCCCCCACATGGCTTGTCATGGGTGATGGTAGGGAGACATGTGGTTACCCTTTTGACCAGATAGGATGTTTGACCACCTTGTTCATCATCCTCATCATCGAGGACCATCCATTGGTGCTGGGACTAACCTATTAATATAGTTCACTTGTGCGAGGATGAACTACACACCTTGGTACACCTTACTGGTACCTCTTCAACCTTGGGTGGTGTTATGTTTCATTTTTTGTCTTGTTGCTTGTTCTGTCATCTGGACTTACTCTCCTTATCCGATTCTCTCGTATTGGACTTGTAGTTCCATGCTGACTTACCAAGTTCTTTCTGCTATTCATTTACTTACTCATGCTCACCAATCCTTGTATGTCTTTGCTTCTCCCAGTTGCTACATGTTTGCTTCCCTGTACTATATAAACCTTATCTTGTCCCTTAGCTTAGACCTACTCAGCAATCTGCCTTGTTCTCTTCTCTGTATGTCTTCACTCAACACTTGACCGAGCACTCTGCTCATATCTTCAGCTCTTCTCTAGCAAAGTCACTAGGAGGATGTTACATTTCACTCTTGTTTTTACTTGTTTCCACTTTGTTTCCTCCCTTTGTCATTGAACATTACTCTCCTTGTCCGATTCTCTCATATCGGGCTCGTAGCTCCACACTTAGTCACCCTGTTCCTTTTGCCATTCGTCAGTTGACTCATATACTTAGCAATCTATGTTTCCTTATGATTGTCTTTGTCTTATCGTGTTTCTTCTTAACATTCTATATAAACTTGCTCGTAGATCTACCTGTATTCTAGCTTAGATCTACTTGGCAATTTACTTGCTTCCTCTGCGTGTCTTCGCTCTACACTTGACAGAGCGCTCTGCTCTTACCCTCGTCCCCTTGCTAGCTAGTTGCTAGGCAAGAATCCTCGACCATGAAAAGCCATCAACTGTTCATTGATAGAACCCTTGACCCTGCCGTCTGCAGGCTACACTCTTTGTCCTCGTCCCATTAACAGCTGTTTGCTGATAATAACCCTTGTCCTTGATCTTTAGCCAAGTCCCTGCTTTGACCCTTCAGGATCAAGCGTAACAAAAGATCTAAGCTCTACAGTCACAGCTAGCACCGCCTAAGCCGCCAACATTTCCTCCAACCATCTACCCCAATGCCCCTCGTCGTCATGACAACCTCAGTCACCATGAGCACCCCAACCTTGCCAAACCTCGTTCTTCAATAACCTCCTCAGACCCGCCCGAGAAACCACCAGAGACACTGATGACTCCGACCCTGATCCACAACCAAGCGAAGAACAACGTTCACCGTCCCCTGACGTACCTATCTCCTCTGTTGCTGAATAACAGGAGGACACCGAACTTGCCCAACGTCTTTCAGCAGGACTCTCCCTTCCCCGAGAACCGACTCCCCCATCCCCAACCCCAACTACCTGACGACCAGTCTACCCCCACCTGGAAACCGAGGAATTATGTTGACAAAGAGACGAGTGGCATGCCAGACGAAACCAACCACCTCGCAAACCACCAACCCCACCCCCATTCTCTCGTCCCCCATCCCCCATGTCGAACAAACCTACTGAACTACATCTCTCTAAACCTGACGACTTCGATGGAACCTATGCCAAAGCAGTCCCATGGCTCAACTCCATCGATATCTACCTAATTATCAACAAGGAGATCTACAACAACAATGATAAGCAAATCACCTTCGCCCTCTCCTTCATGACCAAGGGATCAGCCTCAACTTGGGCAAACATGTTCCGAACCAAAGTCCTAGCCAACGGGAAATTCGGAACCTGGGTTGAATTTGTAGTTGAATTTAGAGCTATATTTGAACACGAGGACACCAAAGCCCAAGCCATCCACTGGCTGGTATATACCAGGGTTCAGAAAACCGAAGATCTCAACGCCTACATCGCTGAGTTCAAGAACCAAGTAGCTGTCAGTGAAGTAACTGAAGAAGATGTCCTTATCTCCTTCTTCACAGAAGGACTCCCAGAGACTGTCCAACAACGGATTTTCGCCATGGACTTCGTTCTGGAGAAAATAGAGTCCTGGTACACCAAAGCAGTACACTTTGTCACCCACTGGGAGCGAGCTGAAGCATTCAACCATGGAAGCCAAACCAAGTTCACCTACTTCTCCCAGGCTCAGGGAAAAGCAACCACCGCCACCCGAGACCCGGACGCCATGGACATAGATATTATCCGAGTAGGCAAGTTAACCCCCGCTGAAAGGAAACGTTGCTTCGAAAAGAAGCTTTGCTTCCACTGCTGCCAACCAGGACATATGTCCAACAAATGTCCAACATTCTCTAACAACAAGAACCCCCAACCTCAACAGGTAAAAAGAGTAAAAACCGACGACCTCCCTAAACTTCAGGAAATTGAAGACGAAGAAGAGGAAAAAGGGGAGAACGTGAAAAGAGTAACGTTTGGAAAATGGGATTCGTCTTTTTAAAAGGAGAAGTTCCCCTAATGCAAACTTCTCCTAACTCTCATGTACTAGTAGCAAGGAAATCAAAGGCAATTGTCCTCCCTATCGCCCTTGCACCTAGAACAAAAGATGTTAGAACCCACACCATCCTTGACTCGGGAGCAAGCTGCTCCTGCATTGACTGGGAGTTCGCCAAGAAACACTGACTCCCCATGACCTGACTTCCCCAACCTATCCCAGTATGAAATGCCGATTCAACACCCAACAGCTGCAGAGAAATAAAATTCACCGTCACTATAGACTTCAGCTTGGCTGACCTCCATTACTCTGAAGAGTTCAGCATAATGCACCTCGGAGAAACTCCGGTCATACTAGGAATGACTTGGCTAAAAATGGCCAACCCCACCATCAATTGGCCAACGTACACCCTGACCCTCCCCGTCTCCAAATCTCTACCTGAAAACGGACCACAAGGTTCCCCCCAGGGATCGAATAACCCAACGCTAGATAAATGGCTAATGGAACACGCCGCCCGACACACACCCCATCCCGACTCCCATCAAATTCATCACATCAACACCGACAAGAAATGGGATGAAGATCTTTATGTTTACCTTAACTATGATAAAGGAGGGAGATTTCCCACTCACTCTGAATGGAAAAACTGGGAAGAAGCAGAAATGGTTAGAAAACTCACTACTGCCACGGACCTTGCCATCCACGCACTTCCCAAAAAGAAAACCACTGTCCTTCCCCCTGAATTTGCCAACTTTGCCTCCGTGTTCACTAAGGAATCAGCCAACCATGTTCCTCCAATCTGGCCCTATGACCATCCCATTGAACTAGACAAGATGTTCAAACCAAGGTCCACCAAACTCTACTCCCTTACCGAGGAAGAAAAGAAAGCCACAGAAGACTTCCTCAAAGAAAACCTTCGATCCGGGAAAATCCACCCATCGAAATCCCCTCAGTCTTCCCCCTTCTTTTTCATTAAAAAGAAAGACGGGAAACTCCATCCCTGTCAGGACTACCGGTATCTGAACCAACACACCGTCCACGACACTTACCCCCTTCCCCTCATCTCCAACCTCATAGATCATCTACAAGGGGCTAATGTATTCACAAAATTTGACGTTCAGTGGGGTTATAACAATGTTCGTATCAAAGAGTTGGACTGCTGGAAAGCAGCTTTCGTCACGCATAAGGGGCTCTTCAAACCCACTGTGATGTTCTTCGGTCTCACCAACTCTCCTGCCACCTTTCAGCGATTCATGAATGACTCGTTCCACGACCTCATCACGGAAGGATGGCTGGTCATTTATATGGACAACCTCCTCATCTTCTCCCCCGACGAAAAGACCCACATCGAATGAACTCACCGCATTCTAAAATGCATGGAAGAGAAATGTGAGTTCGCTGCAAACCAAGTGGAATACCTCAGTATGGTAGTCAAACCTGGCGAACTTGCCATGGATCCTGTAAAATTAGCCAGAATCGCAGATTGGCCTACACCCACCAAGGTTAAAGATGTCTGATCGTTCCTCAGTTTTGCCAACTTCTACCGACAATTCATCTCCGATTACTCCACCATCGCCCGACCCCTCCTCGACCTTACAAAGAAGGATCACCCTTGGGACTGGTCAACACCATGTGAAACAGCCTTCAAAGCCTTAAAAGATGCCTTTCTCACCGAACCAGTCCTCCAGTTACCAGACCCCACCCGACCCTTCGCCGTCTCGACCGACACCTCCAAATGGGCAACCAGTGGAATCCTTCTCCAACCGGATAGCAACAGCGACCTTAAACCTTGCACTTACCTCTCCCAATCCCTTTCCCCTGCTGAACGGAACTACGACATCTATGATTGAGAACTCCTCACCATCATCCGGGCTCTCAAGGCCTGGCGCCACCACCTCCACGGCTCCGCATTCCCTGTCGACGTCCTAACCGATCACAAGAATCTCACCTACTTCTGAGAACCACACAAACTCAATCACTGGCAAGCTCGCTGGCTCCTTGACCTTGCTGACTTTGATCTTAAATTCACCCACGTGCCAGGCTCTTCCCTCACAGCTCCCAATGCTCTCTCTCATCGACCCAACCACACCAATGGCAATGATGACGACAACATCGACGTCACCCTCCTCCTGGCCAATCTTTTCATAAACATCATCGACACGGACCTCTTCACGAAAGTAGCTGTCTCATCTGCCACCGACCCCCTTGTACTGGACACACTCCATGCCCTTGAAGGTGCTGTCCCTTCACATTTCCACTCCCGCCTTTCAGACTGGAAATTTGAGGCCGGCATTCTCACTTACCAAGGCCGCGTCTACCTGCCGGACTCCCACCGACATGCCGCTGTCTCTGCCTGCCATGACCACCCCTCCACCGGTCACCCTGGTTTTCTCAAAACCTGACAACTCGTTTCTCGCGACTTCTGGTGGCCTGGTCTAGCCTCCTTTATCCAGAACTATGTCCAAGGCTGCACCCTCTGCCAACAGAACAAAGTCAATACACATCCCACGGTTGCTCCATTGACCCCTATCCCCTCTTCCTGTACCCGCCCCTTCCAACAACTGTCCTGCGATTTGATCATGGACCTGCCCCTGTCCGGCGGGTTTGATAGTTTGCTGGTCATGGTCGACCATGGACTTACTAAGGGGGTGATTTTGTGCCCAACTAAGAAATCTGTCACCGCCAAAGGAATTGCCTACCTCTTTTTCCACAAAGTATATACCAGATTCGGACTTTACGACAGAATCATATCTGACCAAGGCCCTCAATTTGCCTCAGAATTCGCCAAATCTTTGGCATCTCTCCTTGGATACTCTCTCGCCCTCTCCACCACCTACCACTCCCAAACTGATGAAGAAACCGAATGGGTTAACCAAGAAGTTGAAACCTACCTGCGAATCTTCTGCCATGACAACCCGACCAGCTGGGTAGAACATATCCCAATGGCGGAATTCGCCCACAATCACTGCCCCCACTCTGTTACCGGCCAATCTCTGTTCTATCTCATGATGGGATACGAACCGAAATCTCTCCCCACAATCGTCATGGAAACAAACCTTCCCACTGTCAAATCACGACTAAAACTCTTATCTCACCTAAGGAATGAAGCCCTGGCAGCACACGAACTAGCCCGCCAAGTAATGAAATCCAGGAACACACGAGGCTTCACCCCATGGAAACGAGGAGATAAGGTGTGGTTAGAAGCCCGGAACTTAAAATGTTCCCTCACCAGCCCTAAATTCACCCCGAAATGAGAAGGACCCTTCATTATCATGAAGGTCTTATCGCCAATCTCCTATGAACTCTGACTTCCCCCCACATGGAAAATCCACCCCATGTTCCACGCTTCCCTCTTATCATCCTATCGCGAAAACAACATACATGGACGGAACTTTCCCACTCCACCACCAGACCTAATTGAAGGAGAAGAAGAATACGAAGTTGAGAAAATCGTACGACATCGCGAAGCTCCATCCCATCGGAGATACCTTGTCTGATGGAAAGGTTACTTAGCAGAAGAAGACTCTTGGGTTTCGGAATCAGAAATGAATAATGCCCTGCTCGTCTTGAACACATATAAATGCCTCCACCCAAAGTTCTTCCCCCATCCCATCTCCCATTCCATCAACTACATGTCTACCTCCAATGCCTCCTCTCGCCCCTCTCACCATGTACCCTCCCCTAACCCCCAAAATGCTCCGGATTCTCCTGGAGCAAGAACACCTGCTAATACGGATATTCCGCCCGTTCAGGGACCCACAGAGAGCGTTCGAGCCCTTGTTTATCCTGTTCAATCGGGTTCTCCAACAACTGGACCAACCTCCCCCTTCTCCGTAACATTGTCTTCACCTATTGACTCCCCCACCTGTCCTGGCACCCCTCACCCTACCATCAGCGAGTGGTGTATTCTTCACTACAGCCATGATGACGGGATCTGACCCCCAGACATCCCCATCTATGCCCAGTGCCTCCAGAATGACCTCCCTGACGAAGAATACTGCACTCTCCTCATGACGCATGTTGCCGACCCCCGTCTTGCCCTTCCAATGGATGACGACCTCTCACCAGGTTCCCCGCTGGCCTCTCTCATCGATGCCTTCATGGAGGTCTGTCACCTTGACCTGTTAATAGACTCCCTCCACTCCCATTCAGATCTAATCATGGCCAAGCACCACCTATGCTCGATCCATGCAGTCCTCCACAGACATCTTGGGTTGATTGGATATCAAATGA
>JBBPMH010000500.1:14042-24367 GCA_038090235.1 Pulveroboletus ravenelii
CCCACTACCACCGCCTCATTACTACCAGCCATGACAATCTCGGATGCAATAACGACCCCTCAGCCTTGCCCCCACCTCCCGAACCTGAAGAAGTAGCCACCCTGGAGAGGGAGGAAATTTCCTATTGGGGACGACACCCGTGGCCCCTCCCCACATCTCATCCCCTCTACCAACAGGCATGCTTCCAATGCCACCAGCTGGGGCACGTATGAGTCAATTGCGAGCTCTACAAATGCCCAATTTGCCACACCTGGGCCCCTGGACACACGCAATACCAATGCACGATGGTACACTGCTGTGCTGGAGTTCCCCAACGAACACCACTGTGGGTCGACCTTTCTACTGTCCATTCTCCCCATCATCCAACTAGCGGCGCATCCTCTTCATCATCCTCATCCAGGAGGTCTTGTCATTCCACTCTCCCCCCTTCCCCACCATCGCCGTCCCCTCCTTCTCGCTGACTCCACTGTCAGCAACCCTTTCCTGCACACCCTTGTAGGTGTTCTGGGAGTCCCCTCCCTGTTCCTCCCCCTCATGTGGACTCTCCTGATGATGACCCCTTCTCTGCTGAAGCCTATAGCAACATGACTGGTTCACCGGGTTATAGCTACTGGGAATTTTAGATAAGTCGACAGTGTCTCCTCGCCTTAAACGGGGGGTAATGTTATGTTTCACTCTTGTTTTTACTTGTTTCCACTTTGTTTCCTCCCTTTATCATTGAACATTACTCTTCTCGTCCAATTCTCTCGTATCGGGCTCATAGCTCCACACTTAGTCACCCCATTCCTTTTGCCATTCGTCAGTTGACTCATATACTTAGCAATCTATGTTTCCTTATGATTGTCTTTGTCTTGTCGTGTTTCTTCTTAACATTCTATATAAACTTGCTCATAGGTCTACCTGTATTCTAGCTTAGATCTACTCGGCAATTTACTTGCTTCCTCTGCATGTCTTCGCTCTACACTTGACAGAGCGCTCTGCTCTTACCCTCGTCCCCTTGCTAGCTAGTTGCTAGGCAAGAATCCTTGACCGTGAAAAGCCATCAACTGTTCGTTGATAGAACCCTTGACCCTGCTGTCTGCAGGCTACGCTCTTTGTCCTTGTCCCGTTAACAGCTGTTTGCTGATAACAACCCTCATCCTTGATCTTTAGCCAAGTCCCCGCTTTGACCCTTCAGGATCAAGCGTAACACCCTGCAAGTTTTCTTTTGAGGTAACCCCAGAGATGTTCAACAGGGTTCAGGTCAGGAGATTGTGCAGACCAAACCATAGTCCTGAATTCTTGCTTCTCTAGCCAATTCTTGACCTTTTTACAAGTATGCTTGAGGTCATTGTCTTGCTGAAAGATGATATCAAAAGGATTGAGTTTATGATCCTGCAAGGTATCCAGCAGGTCCTCCTTCAAAATTTAAAGATATAGATCCCCATCCATCCTACCATCAATCTTGGCAGCAGAGCCAACTCCCACCCAAGTCATATACTCCCACATCATCATAGAACCTCCACCAAACTTGAAAGTTCCATCTACCAGCCTATCACTAAGCCCCCCACCAGCTCTTTTCCATGCCCATTTATGCCCATCTGACTCTAGGTTATTGATTTTTGTTTCATCAGACCATATTAACTTCTTCCAGTCTGCTATGGTCCAATCCTTATGGGCATGGGCAAAATCCAAGCAAGCTTTACAATACCTAGTAGAGAGAAGAGGATGTTTGGACTTGACTACAGCCTTTATACCAGCTTTCTTCAAGTGAAGGTGAACTTTATTGGTAAAGAGAGGCTGGTTGATGATATTGGAGAGTGTTTTGGTCACCTGAACAGCAGTTTCAGCTTTTCCAGAGGTGATAAAATGCTAAGCATGAAAAATATTTGTAAAAGAAAGCTTGGATGGATGACCTCCAGTAGACTTTTGAAGGGTAGAATGCTCCTTGGAATGAAGTCTGGAGATAGTTGCAATGCCTACACCTGTTCTAGATGCAATAGAGTGAATAGAATGGCCAGAATCAAGCTAAGAGAGAATAGTGTTCTTTTGAGTAGTAAAGAGAGATTGCATGATGGTAATGATTGAAAGCAAAAAAGTGTGAGATCTATTTCAAGCTCAGACATTATATTTACATGTGTATCTTCATTTGTAGCATCAAATAATAACAAATATTCCCTTGTTTTACTGAAATCCTATGGATTATATGAAAAGCTCAAAAACTGTTCCAATGATGTTCCTGTTTTAAAATGGATGTAGTTCGGCATTCCCTGGGCCACATTACATAATTATTAGGTCAGCAGGTAGCCAAGAGTCAGTACATAACATGCTCCCACCAACACTAAGTGGGATTCCCATGCCTACAACTGCTATTTTATGTACACTACAAAATTACCAAACATTGGAACAGTTTTTGGAGTCACTGTACATACAACTCAAGCATTTATTTGAATGTCCATGTTAAGATCGTATCTCTGAGGACAACTCCGGAACTCTGGAGTTTGAACAGGGCTTCAGCTTCACTATATATGTGTTACGCTTGATCCTGGAGGGTCAAGGCATGGACTTGGCTAAGGATCGAGGACAAGGGACATTGTTAACAAATTGCTGCAACAGAACGAGGAGGAGAGACGTAGCCTGCGAACAGCAGGGTCAAGGGTTTGTCCGACAACTAGTTGACAATGATCAAGGGTCGAGGATCCCGCCTAGCAACTAGCTAGTGAGAAGACATAGTTGAGAATGGAGTGTTCAGTCAAGTGCAGAACAAGGGCATGCAGAGAAAGCAACTAGATTGCCGAGTAGGTCTAAGTTAAGAGACAAGTAGACCTATGAGGGGTTTTTATAGTACATTTGGGAGTAACAAGACAAAACAGAGACAACAGGGAAACAACAGAGATTGGTAAATGTATGAGTAAGCCATTGAATGGCGAAAAGAACTCAGTGACTAATAGTGGAGCTACAAGTCCAATACAAGAGAATCGGATGAGGAGACTAATGTTTCATGACAAATGGAGAAAACAAGGAGGAAACAAGTCAGATAACAAGTAAAACGTAATATTACCCCCCATTTAAGGCAAGGAGACACTGTCGACTTTTCTAAAATTCCCAGTAGCTATAACTGGGGGAGCCGGTCATGTTGCTGTAAGCTTCAGTGGAGAAGGGGTCATCATCAGGAGAGTCTGCACGAGGGGCAGGGACAGGGAGGGGACTCCCCAAGCGCCTACAAGGGTGTGCACGAAAAGGTTGTTGGCGATAAAGTCGGTGAGAGGGAGGCGTTGGTGACGGTGGAGAGAGGGGTTGTGTGGAGCGGTGAGATTGTCTAGACGAGGATGACGAGGAGGATGTCCCGCTTGGAGGATGGTGAGGGAAGCGAACAGTGGAGAGGTCGACCCACAGCGGGATTTGTTGGGGGACTCCAGCATGGCAATGTACCATGGCACATTGGTACTGTGCGTGTCCTGGGGCCCAAGTGTGGCAGGTAGGACATTCGTAGAGTTTGCAATTAACTCATATGTGCCCAAGCCGGCAGTATTGGAAATATACCTGTCTGTAGAGCGGGTGCGACGAGGGGAGAGGCCATGGGTGCCATCCCCAGTAAGAAAGTTCCTCCCTTTCTAGGGTGGCTATCTTTTCAGGTTTGAGGGGGGAGGATGAGGCGGAGGGATTGTTGTCTCGCCTGAGGTCGTCGAAGTGGGTGGTAATGGAGCGGCAGTAACAGGGGCGGTTGAGTTCAGCTTTCTCAGCGAGGTAACGATCAAGGTCGGCCATATACTCCCCTAACCTCATCTGGTATCCAAGTGACCCTAGATGTCCTCGGAGGACAGCACGGATTGAGTGCAGGCGGTGTTTGGCCACAATTAGGTCTGAGTGGGAGTGAAGGGAGTTGATTAGTAGGTTGAGATGACAGACCTCCAGGAAGGCGTTGATTAAAGAAGCTAGGGGGGAACCTGGTATGAGGTCGTCATCCATAGGGAGGGCAAGATAGGGGTCAGCGACATGTGTCATGAGAAGAGTGCAGTACTCCTTGTCAGGGAGGTCGTCCTGTAGGCATTGGGCATAGATGGGGACGTCTGGGGGGCAGATCCCATCGTTGTGACTGTGGTGGAGGATTTGCCATTTGCTAATAGTGGGGTGAGGGGTGTCTGGACGAGCGGGGGAGTCTACTGGGAAAGATAACATTACAGAGGAGGGGGAGGTTGGTCCAGTCGTTGGAGAACTCGATTGAACAAGATAAACAGGAGCTCGAACACTCTCTGTTGGTCCCTGAATGGGTGGAACATCTGCACCAGCAGGTGTTCTTGCTCCAGGAGGATTCAAAGCATTCCAGGAGTTAGGGGAGGGTATGCAGTAAGAGGAGCAAGAGAAGGCATTGGAGGTAGACATGTAGTTAATGGAGTGGGAGATGGGATGGGAAAAGACTTTGGGATGGAGGCGTTTATATGCCCTCAGGACGAGTGGGGCGTTGTTCATTTCTAACTCCGAAACCCAGGAGTCTTCTTCTGCTGAGTAACCCTTCCATCGGATGAGGTATTGCTGATGGGACGGGACTCCATGATGCTGTACGATTTTCTTAACTTCATATTCTTCTTCTTCTTCTATTAGATCCAGTGGTGGAGTTGGGAAATTCCATCCATATATGTTGTTTTCGCGATAGGATGATAAGAGGGAAGCATGGAACACAGGGTGGATTTTCCATGTGGGGGGGAGTCAGAGTTTGTAAGAGATAGGTGATAAGGCTTCTGTGATAACAAAGGGTCCTTCTCGCTTTGGGGCGAATTTAGGGCTGGTGAGGGAACATTTTAAGTTCCAGGCTTCTAGCCATACCTTATCTCCTTGCTTCCATGGGTTGAAGCCTCATGTGTTCCTGGATTTCATTACTTGGCAGGCTAGTTCGTGTGCTGCCAGGGCTTCGTTTCTCAGATGAGATAAGAGCTTGAGCTGTGATTTGACAGCAGGAAGGTTTGTTTCAGCAATGATTGTGGGGAGAGGTTTTGGTTCGTATCCCATCATGAGATAGAACGGAGATTGGCTGGTGACAGGGTGGGGATGGTGGTTGTGGGCGAATTCTGCCATTGGGATATGTTTGGCCCAACTAGTTGGGTTGTTGTGGCAAAAGATTCGCAGGTAAGTTTCAACTTCTTGATTAACCCATCCGGTTTCTCCATCAGTTTGAGGGTGGTAGGTGGTGGAAAGGGCGAGGGAGTATCCAAGGAGGGATGTCAAAGATTTGGTGAATTCTGAGGTGAATTGAGGGCCATGGTCGGATATGATTTTGTCATAGAGTCCAAATCTGGTGTATACTTTGTGGAAAAAGAGGTGTGCAATTCCTTCGGCAGTGACAGATTTCTTAGTTGGGCATAAAATCACCCCCTTAGTAAGCCCATGGTTGACCATGACCAAGAGACTATCAAAGCCATCAGAGAGAGGGAGATCCGTGTGTTACGTTTCACTTGTTATCTGACTTGTTTCCTCCTTGTTTCCTCTATTTGTCATAGAACATTAGTCTCCTCGTCCGATTCTCTCATATCAGACTTGTAGCTCCACTATTAGTCACCGAGTTCTTTTTGCCATTCAATGGCTTACTCACACATTTACCAATCTCTGTTGTTTCCCTGTTGTCTCTGTTTTGTCTTGTCATTCCCAAATGTACTATAAAAACCCCTCATAGATCTACTTGTCTCTTAACTTAGATCTACTCAGCAATCTAGTTGCTTTCTCTGCATGCCCTTGTTCTGCACTTGACTGAACACTCCGTTCTCAACTACATCTCCTCACTAGCTAGTTGCTAGGCGGGATCCTCGACCCTTGATCATTGTCAACTAGTTGTCAGACAAACCCTTGACCCTGCCGTTTGCAGGCTACATCTCTTCTCCTCGTTCCATTGCAGCAATTTGTTGACAATGTCCCTTGTCCTCGATCCTTAGCCGAGTCCATGCCTTGACCCTTCGGGATCAAGCGTAACACTGTGATGAGGTCACAGGATAACTGTTGGAATGGGTGGGTACAGGAAGATGAGATAGGGGTCAGGGGAGCAACTGTGGAGTGTGTATTGACTTTGTTTTGCTGGCAAAGGGCACAACCTTGGACATAGTTATGAACAAAGGAGGCCAGGCCGGGCCACCAGAAGTCGCGAGAGATGAGTTGATGGGTTTTAAGGAAACCAGGGTGACCAGCAGAGGGGTGGTCATGGCATGCAGAGACAGTGGCATGTTGATGGGAGTCGGGCAAATAGACGTGGCCTTGGTAGGTGAGGAGGCCGGCATCAAATTTCCAGTCCAAAAGACGAGAGTGGAATTGGGAGGGAACCGTTCCCTCGAGGGCATGAAGGGCATTAAGGACAAGGGGGTCAGTGGAGGAGGAGGTGGCCACTTTTGTGGAGAGATCTGCATTGATGAGGTTGATGAAGAGGTTGTCTGGAAGGAGGGTGATGTCCACATTGTCATTGTCAGCATCCGAGGTATGATCTGGTTGGCAGGAGAGAGCATTGGGAGTGGCAAGGGAGGAGCCTGGGACGTGGGTGAAGTGAAGGTCAAAGTCGGCAAGGTCAAGGAGCCAGCGGGCCTGTCACCGGTTGAGCTTGTGTGGTTCCCAGAAGTAGGTGAGGTTCTTGTGATCGGAGAATGGGGGTGGGGTTGGTGGTCTACAAGGTGGTTGGTTTTGTCTGGCACACCACTTGTCTCTTTGTCAATGTAGTTCCTCAGTTTCTAAGTGAGGGTAGACTGGTCGTTGGGTAGTTGGGGTTGGAGATGGGGAAGTTGGTTCTCGGGAAAGGGAGAGTCCTGCTGAAAGGCGTTGGGCAAGTTTGGTGTCCTCTTGTTGTTTGGCAACAGAGGAGATGGGCACGTCAGGGGATGGTGAACGTTGTTCCTCACTTGGTTGTGGGTCAGGGTCGGAGTTGTCAGTGTCTCTGGTGGTTTTTCGGGCAGGTCCGAGAAGGTTATCAAAGAACGAGGTTTGATGAGGTTGGGGTGCTCGTGGCAGTTAAGGTTGTCGCGACGACGAGGAGCGCTGGGGTGGGCGGTTAGAGGAAATGTTGGTAGCTTAGGCGGTGCTAGCCGTGACTGTAAGAACTTAGACCTTTTGTTACACTTGATCCCTGTCATGACCGTGACAACTCCGCTCTATTCTGCTTACTCCACTCCTTACTTAGACTCTTTTCCTCTTCGTCCTGACACTCTGTACCAATAGCTCTGACTCCGCTCCGACTGCAGTGCCAGTTATTCCTAGGCCAGTACCTGGTTCCATTCTCTGTCTCTCCATTCTCCGTGTATGCCACATTCTCGCTTAGCTCTCCATACCTCGCTTAGATACTCCTCCACATGGTCCCGCCTCTGTACCATGTGCTCATACATACTGTATCGCCTCTGCCCTCCTGTATATAAGTCTGATCTGCTGAGGACTTACTCCTCAGTTCGAATATTAAAGTCTTTTAGTCCTTTCTTCTTCTCTGCCATCTCCTCTTCTCTGTCCTCCCTCCCATCTGACGGATTCCATCTCTGTCCCTTTGACCCCCTTCTGCCCGACCTCTGAAATACAAGGACCTGGGATTGCCAGGGCACAGTGCTCCACCTGAGTTGCTGAAGCCGAAGTCCTCACACCTCCGACCTCCGCCCTGTACCCCTTTCGCACGCTCTCCTATTGGAGTTAGCAGCAGAGCGGACCTTGACAATCCTGGAGGGTCAAGGCATGGACTCAGCTAAGGATCAAGGACAAGGGACATTGTCAACAAATTGCTGCAATGGAATAAGGAGGAGAGACATAGCCTGTGAACAGCAGGGTCAAGAGTTTGTCTGACAACTAGTCGACAATGACCAAGGGTCAAGGATCCCGCCTAGCAACTAGCTAGCGAGGAGACATAGTCGAGAATGGAGTGTTCAGTCAAGTGCAGAACAAGGGCACACAGAGAAAGCAACTAGATTGCTGAGTAGATCTAAGTTAAGAGACAAGTAGACCTATGAGGGGTTTTTATAGTACATTTGAGAGTGACAAGATAACAGGGAAACAACAGAGATTGGTAAATGTGTGAGTAAGCCATTGAATGGCAAAAAGAACTCGGTGACTAATAGTGGAGCTACAAGTCCGATACAAGAGAATCGGATAAGGAGACTAATGTTCCATGACAAATGGAGAAAACAAGGAGGAAACAAGTCAGATAACAAGTGAAACGTAACAATATGGTGCACCTCTGTCACAAGTCCAGTTGCCCTGAATTTATGGAGGGTCAGGCAAGGGTTAGAGTGACCTTGTTGCAAGCAATAAAGGTTGAGGGAGAATCAGAGGAGAGCCATCAAGGCTCAAGCAAAGGGTCAGAGAGGACTGGGAGAAGTCTTAGTCAATATTTGAACTGAGGTATCTATAACATAGTATGAAGTCTTATATATGGAGGGGGAGCACTGGTATAAGAACTGGTAACTCAGAGCTGAAGGCAGAGTGGTAACAATGAAGCTGTGCTCCTAAGCAGAGTACAGGATCAGAGGGGCTATGAAGGAAACAGGAGGTGTACAAGGATAAGTGAAGAATGGAATGTAAGCATAGTAAGAAGGAATTATCTAAGTACAGGGTCTGGGGAGTCTAGAGTGCATGCTCATCAGGAATGTACTGGAGTTCAAGAGAGACAGGGCCAGAGTTGGATCCAGAGATAGGAGTTGCACAGGATATGACAGTTCACAGAAGACTGAGGTGACTGGGAGTGGAGGTTGAGAAGTCATGCACATGGCCACATATAGTTCAGCAGCATTCAATGGCACCTGTCAGAAGTGCAACAAACTTGGTCACAGGGCACATGACTGCCAGAAGATCAGGACAAGGCCACTAGTTAAGGAGAAAGGTAGCCAGGGACGTCGCAAATGAGAATGTGACACAAAAACCCTGCAATGAGCACAATAAGTGCTGTGCCAGAAGTGCCAGCAGGCACATCATAGGAACCTGAGGACAGCTGCTGCAGAGGATGCACACAGAATGTGCATGAGATCAAGTCCAACTGAGCCAATGAACAGTGTTGACTGGTGAGTCAGTGATCTCATGAAACAAGTAAAGTGGGTCAGCATGCTTGCAATATAAATAAAGATGCAATGTACAACCCACAGGACCTATCACTTGAGAAAAGAATTGATAGAGAGGTTGTCAAATGGTATTAACCAGCAGATGAAACATCATATGAAATAAAATAGGCAGTGAGCACAGCTTGACTGCATCTCTCAACAGAAGTTGAATGGTGTTGACTAATGGACAAAATGTCCAGTGAAATAAAATAGGCAGTGAGCACAGCTTGACTGCATCTCTCAACAGAAGTTGAATGGTGTCGACTAATGGACAAAATGTCCAGTGAAATGAATGGAGCAGCAAGCACAGCTCAACTGCAACCACCAGTGTTGAGGTCACAGACTGACAGTGCACAGAATAGTGCACAGGATTGAGAGCACATAGAAGCTGACCCAGCACATGAGGAAGCACATGATGCAGTATGCCATGGAGTGCAGGTTGAGGTGGAGCACCCAACAATGTACCAAGGTGCATCAATTGAGGGGGAGAGTAACTGGAAAGGTCAAAACAAGTTAGCCAATATTGCAGAGGAAAGTGCAACAGAGCACAGACAACCTGCAATGGCGCTTGACGAAAGTAATTAGCACACCTTGCACACAAATGGAAACTCACCTGAATGATCTCCCATACCACCAAAACTGCCCAACATGCCTGAAAGCCAACAGATTGAACCCCCAAGTGTTGAGCTTGAGGGGGAGCAGGGAGTATTTGCAAGCTTCAATGCCACACCTGCTAGAACTGAAGAGGATGCACCAGGACTGTGGGAATGGTAGATATGGCACCCAGATGGACTGGGATGGATGCCAGATAGATGGCACAACCAGCAGAGCACACCACAACTCAATCTGAGTCAGAATGGGTCTACTAGCTGAAGCAGAAGAAAATCAGCAAGAATGGTATGGATGGTGCATGGCACATGTATCTGTACCACCCAACAGGCTGGGGAAGGTCCTATGACAACCTATTGAACACCCAAACCCACCATGCCAATGAGGAAAGCTGAAGATCGCTATCTAGAGAGTCAGCAGCATGGATGTACAGTGGCTTAAATAGGTGTCCCAATATTGGGCCATTTTGGAAAGACTTGACATTTGCAAGAGAACCAAAATATATCAGCTCTGACCCTTGCAGGGTCATCAATAGCCCTAACTCTGACCTGGATGATGAGCCCTTAGTTATGTGATTTGGTTGCCATGGCACTGAGATATAACAATTTCAAAATGACATATCATTGGGACACTTATTTGAGCAACATTTCTATTCTGTAATTTTAGTACTTTGTATGCCCTCCCTTTGCCTTTATC
>JBBPMH010000501.1:0-24334 GCA_038090235.1 Pulveroboletus ravenelii
CAAAGGTTGGCATCCACTCCTGCTCGCTTTGGCTCTTTTTATGTACTCATTTAGCAGAGCTAGATTTCGACAAGGCAAACGAGATTCTTTTCCGCCTGGGCATCATTTACAAGCAGCAGGGCAAATACGAAGAGTCCCTCTCCTGCTTCGACCGCATCCTTCGAAACCCCCTAGCCCCCTTGCCCATGCCGATATCTGGTTCCAGATCGGCCATGTTTACGAACAACAAAAAGACGTGAGTCCGCAACGTTTTCAGCTCAGATGATACAGATCCCTATCCAGCATCCCCACGCTAAAGACGCCTATGAGCGTGTCGTCGCTGACAATCCCGGTCACACCAAGGTCCTTCAGCAACTTGGCTGAATCAGGAACTCGCTATACAATATCTCACCAAGTCGCTCAAAGCTGACACGTCGTTATTTCCGCCTCATGGATCCTGCTCATCGTTCTCTATAGACCCGTCCAATGCCCAAAATTGGTATTTCCTTGGTTGTGCCTACATGGCTGGCCAAAAGTACAACAAGGCATACGAAGCGTACCAACAGGCTGTCTATCGCGATGGGCGGAACCCGACCTTTTGGTGCTCTATCGGAGTACTCTACTTCCGGATCAATCAGTTCCGCGACGCTCTGGATGCATATTCGCGCGCCATCAGAATCAACCCCTACATCTCTGAGGTCTGGTTCGATCTCGGCAGTCTCTACGAGAGCTGCAACAACCAGATCTCGGATGCCATCGACGCCTACGCACGGGCGAGCGAGCTCAACCCTGGTAACCAAGTGATATCACAACATCTCCAGTTGTTGAAGAACGCACAAGCAACGGGAGGACAGCTGCCTGTCGCACCTGGCCCCTCAGGACGTGCATCCGACTGCCTACATGAGTGCCGTCGTCCCTCCTCCCGGTCTCACTGGCCCACCTCTCCTCTTGCAGTCAACGTCGACCTCGGGTGCTTCGCGCCCTCTGTTCAGATCGGATTCTCGTGGGCCAACAAATGGGGACAATGTTCATTTACCACCACCCCCTCCTTCAGTCGGAGGCCGTTCCTCGCCTGGACCATTCAGAGGTCCCCCGCCACCTGTCGTTCTTGACGAATCCTGCCATACTGGCCCTCCTCTCCTGCGGTCCACCTCGACATCGAGTGCCTTACAAATGACACGTTGCTCAAACGTTGCAGTGCTCGAAGCACCCTAGATTTGTCATGCGACTTTCATTACCGTGGATTTTTAGCTCACAGTACTCGAGTGTTGTTTAGCGATCCTCAGTATTTTTACTCATGTAGTTGGTTTCATTCCCTCCGATCAGTGGGTATAGTCAGTATCGTAATTGTATATGCTACGGAGTATGTATCGCTACTGCAGCGCGTGAAAAAAGTTTATGAACTGGGGCCCAACGTGATCACCTAGCGGCATTTTTTAGCCATCCTGCCAGGCCGTCCCTGCTGTTTCAAGCAGCTCACCTCAGATGTCGACCTCTTCGGCCCTCACTCAACCAACTCGACACCCACGGTATTACTTTGATGATGAAGGCTGCCATGTCTTCCTTGTGAGCAATTTGTACCCATCCTTTGCGCCTGGGCTGAACCCAAGCATTTATAGGTTCAAAACACATTGTACAGACTTTCCAAGGGCACATTGTGCCGACACTCTCAAGCTCTCGCCGACATGTTTGGTGCAGGTGAACCCGAGGACCCAAACGAGGGCCAAAGCGATCTCAACCCCATCGTGCTCCCGGATCTACAGCCACCGACTTTCGATCTCTTTATTGAGCACCACTTCGGGTTGTAAGTCGCAACTAAGTTGCCTATTACAGGTAACTGACACTAATCTGCAACAGTCCTCGCCCAGCATCCAAATATGCGAAAGAGGAACTTCAAGCGTTCCTCCAATTTTGTCAGATGTACCAATGTGACGCCACGAAAGAGTTTGTAGTAAATTGCATTGAGGCCATCAGCTGGCGCTTCCACTCCACTGAGCTTATGAACATTGCTGTCACCTTCCAGGCCCCTTCGCTCTTTCGAATCGCATTCAAAGGTCTCACAGAAATTCCCCTTACCCAACTAACACAAGCTCAGCGCTCAATAATCGGCCCGGACGTGTTCATGTACCTTTCCCTTGCCAAGGCCGTCCTCGATGAGCACTGCCGAGTCATCGCTGCTGAAGAGCCGCGCATTCTTGCACACGCTGATGATTGCAAGGATATATCGTCGTGTGAGGCTGACTGGCACCGTGCTTGGTGGAATGGCATGGGTCGCTACCTCCTTGATGGGCGTAACCCCCAGCCATATGATGAGGCAGTCAAGCGTTTTAAACTGGAGGTGCAGTTTGGTCGTATGGGTAAGGGCTGTCGGGCAAGGATGTTTGAACTCCTCGATGGAGGAGGAGCATTCAGACTCGCTGATCACTTTGTCGATGACTTCTGCGACCACTTGATTGACAAACTAGACCTGTAATATTTTTGATACTGTCTCTATTCTATGTATGCATTTGGTGTGCACTCCAGCGCAAAGAAACAGTGATTGACTTACGGTGCAGCATGAATATGAATCTATGATGGAATGCAGCTGGTACTAGTTACTCGACAAAATGTGGTAGGTACACGCGGCAGGTATACAACGGAACGCGGTGGATTACAGGACAGAACACAGCGCGCGCGCGCGCACAACACGACAGAACGCGGCAGGTATACGACAGAACGCGGCAGGTATGCGACAGAACGCGGTGGACTACAGGACAGAACGCGGCGCGCAGCGTGCGGCGCGCGGTGGGAATAAAGATGCAGATGTAACGCCATAGACTCGGGAGTCGAGAAACCCACAGTCTGGACCAACGACTTGGCGGCCGCTTGTCTTGTCCTTTCCGTTTCGTTCACTGTCTCTGATTTGAGGCTATCTACATGACCACCGACCAAGCCCCGTCGCAGTCCGACGAGACACATCACCCACTCACTTTCGCCGACGTGGTCACTACCGCACTCGCC
This sequence comes from Pulveroboletus ravenelii, assembly GCA_038090235.1. Lineage (NCBI taxonomy): Eukaryota > Fungi > Basidiomycota > Agaricomycetes > Boletales > Boletaceae > Pulveroboletus > Pulveroboletus ravenelii. Next base: position 2,980 of record JBBPMH010000501.1, read on the forward strand.
GCCGGTGACGATGGTGATCATGGAATGCGCCAGCCCACTCCTCGACCTCCGTCCGGGGGCGCTGTCCCAGCCCCGGTTCACGGTCGGCGACTTTTTTTAGCAACACCCTCTCTGTTGACCGCCGCCAGAACTGCTCGGCCCATTTCCTCAGTGCCTGATACACCATCCACTCGGACCGGTCCTCCCCGATCCCTATCACATCAATTTACCCCTACCAGCCCGTCGCCCATTGGCCCTCCCTTCTCCCTCGATAATCAGCACAGGAATGAGGACCCGATCGAAAACGACCTCGCTGAACTTCCTCAGCTCGCTTCCCAGCCTCGCTTTCAACGGCGACAGCCCACTTTCCGTGGGGCTTTGGAATTGGCTAGTTCGAATGTTGACAAGGACTCGATGGACAGGAAGGGAAAGGCACGGAGGGACAGTGGCCAAGATGAAAGTCGAACTTCCTCAGGGCGGCTCGAGTCATCTATGGAGGGTAAACCCACCACTATTTTCGAGGGGTCTCGACGTTTAGAGCAGTCGATTGAACATGATGAGCGTCGTTCCGGACATGATACTATTGATCCTATCAAACAAGATGATTCGCAGTGTCCGGCCCAAGCGGATGTCCAACGGCCACAGTCTCATCCACCCCCGAAGTCAGCAAAGCGCTCTGGAGGCTCAGATAGGTGGGGCAAGCTACGTGCATTGATTCCATCCGTCATCCGGCAGTCGCCCTCAACTGCTACAACTCACGGCGTCGTTACACCACCGGAAGTGAACATTATCGATGAGCTTATCACCGGCGGCCTTTCTAATTTGATGTTGGGCCTTTGGTTCGAGCGAGACGACAAGGGTTATCGACGAGTTCCGGTTCTACTTCACCGGTTGCGTATCCGTATCAGCGATAGCCTCAATCCATCACACGCACAGAAAGCCGTGTTTCGCATCGAGTGCCAATATGCGAACGGTGCTGCCAGATGGGTCATTTATCGACAGCTTCGAGATTTTATTTCGTTGCACACACATTACACTATATCTAATGCGTTTGGCAGTTACAAGGATAACCTTCCAGAGTTTCCGAGAACTAGTACGCCTCTTCGTCTATATTCCCTTGTCTTCCTAACTATGGTGCCTGGAGGTCTACCATACTTTAATTTCCTCAAAATGGGAAATGGGGGAACCCAAATTCGTCAAGCAGACTTCGCTTTATTACAGCGTGAAGCTCTAGAAAATTATCTGATCAAGCTCATTCGTGCTGTGGTACGTTACTATGGCTGTGGTAATGCTAGGCAGTTGACCTGCGGTGCTAGATGTTCCATCCGTCATCAAACAGACTATCGGGTTTTCTTGAAATCAGCGCTTTGTTCATATCCCTCGCGCAGGCAGGCGGAGTTCAATATAAAGCGGGTCTCCTACGCTTTGAAACCCCTGGAAATAGCCCTGGACTTGGGCGCAAAGCGACGAGTAGGAAAGATCGAAAGCAGTCTCGTTGGTGTGCTGTGCGAGATAGCTATCTAGTTGTCCTCGAAGAGCCTGGAGAAGTTTGTTGTATTTCTTTTCTATCGTACGCCTCTGATCGACATAACAGTTGACTGTGCTGGATGTATTCCTCCTGGATCCAAATTTCAAAATCGAACGCCCGATTCGTTACTATCGCAAAGGTCTCCACCTCCTCCGCCCGGAACCCGCGGACAGGGAGTTTCACACTGCAGAACCCATGGGCGAAGTTGTACTACCTCAAGAGACAGAGGTCGACGGTGCGTCGGCGACCGGCTCTATCACTGGTAGAGTTAGTAGGGCTCTTAATTTTTGCCAACGATCGACACCGCATATGGAGAATGTTGAGCACCAGGAGAATAAGCCGTCCCGTCGACCAAGGCATGCACGACACGACACGGCTTCCTCAGGAAGCTCAGTCCCATCTAACTTATCGCCCTCTCCGATGTTGGATCCCTCTACGCACGTTAGGCCTCTTCAAACCCCTCGGCCTGAACGAAATGGACAAGTTGAAGGGCAGAATCGGCAACAAGATCAAACATTATCAGAGAATGAGCAACGGAAGCGAAGGAAGCGCGCGCAAGACGTCTCAAAGCACACGTTCTATGTTAAGAATTCTCAGATGCAGCTCAAGCTGTTTGCGAGGAATGAGGTAAGTACAGAGTCGAACGCTTGAGTCACGACTAACTCCACGCTTCCCTAGCGCCAAATGCTACAGTGGATCACGGCATTGGAGAAGGCTGCAGATATTTGTCAGTTTGCGGCCGTGAATCGGTTTGGCAGCTTCGCACCGATCCGCACGAACGTGGCCGCACAGTGGCTTGTAGATGGGGTTAGCTCGTTGTCAGGAGTCTTCTTACCCGCTGACTGGACCCTTCTCCGCAGCGTGACTACATGTGGAATTTATCGAGGGCACTCATGATGGCGAAAGAGACTATATACATCCATGATTGGTGGCTCTCTCCAGGTATGGCTGGTAACTCGGGGAATCGTGCTCCCTGGCTTACCCACCATAGAATTACGGCTACGACGACCGAGTAAAGACAATTATCGACTAGATAAGATTCTGGAACGAAAGGCGAGTCAGGGTGTTAAGATTTATGTGATATTATAGTAAGTGTCTATTCTTGGTGTCTATCTCGCGTGCTTATACTGTCGACAGCCAGGAAGTGTCAAGCCGTACAACCCCAACGGATAGCAAGTGGGCAACGCATCATAATACTTGCGTCTTTCTCTGATACCTGTACATCACACTAGCTACACGAAGCGGAAGCTGTCATCGCTCCACGATAATATCATGATCCAGCGGTCCCCGTCGCATTTCCAGACGGGTACATTTTACTGGGCCCACGTGAGCTAATAAAATGCCATCCTTTTAGCATCGTTAATTTTTCCTTGGTTTAGCACGAGAAACTTTGCGTTATTGATCAGACTATTGCCTTTATGGGCGGGATAGATCTTTGCTTCGGGAGGTATGTGGTGCCATTTCAAACCATCTAACATATTTAATTACCTCTAGATGGGACACCCCGCAACACGTTCTCATTGACGACCCAGAACTATCGCCAGATAAGACAGAAATATGGCCTGGTTTGTTTTAATGAGTTCACACCGACAAGTCTATGCTCACTCCTTCCGTAACTATCAGGAAAGGACTATAGTAATCCGAGAGTTTTGGATTTCCACACACTTCATAAACCTGAAGAGGATATGTACGACCGCTCTAAAGTTCCGAGGATGCCTTGGTATGTACATACAAACATGGTGATTGAGAAGACTGATTTCGTACAGGCACGACGTCGGGGTGCAAGTTGTCGGCCAACCGGCCCGCGATCTGGCTCGACATTTTACAGAGAGGTTCGCCAGATGCGAATCCATACGTTTTCACTGTTAATGATAGCACTAGATGGAATTGGTTGCTGCGTATCAAGGTGTGGCATATTTCTGCATCTGAGATATCTGATGACGAGATCTCAGTCTACGTAGAACCATACGAGGCCTATGCCATTTTTACTACCCCTGCCAGAATATAGACCTGGAGAATTGGAGGCCTCGTGCCTCACAGGAACTTGCGAGATGCAAATTTGTCGCTCAGCTGGACCATGGTCGCTTGGCACACCAAACCGGACTGAACACTCCATTCAAGACGCGTACATAGCAGGCAAGCCCCCCTCGTGTATCTGTGGGTATTCGGTGCTGATCTGAAGCAGCGATTGACAACTCGGAGCACTTTGTGTACATTGAGAACCAATTCTTTATCTCCTCGTAAGCACGCGATTGCGGATTTGAGAGCAGAACTCATTTCCAACTCGAAGGACTGTCATCAATGACGTGGAGATCGAGAATGGAATTGGAGATGCTCTTGTTCGGCGGATTATTCGGGCAAAACAAGAGGACACCCCGTGGAAGTGTTGCATCGTCATTCCACTTTTCCCTGGGTTCCCATTTCCGGTTGACCATAGCGACGCTAGTGCGGTGTGTCAACCCGATTCCCGGTATACCCTCGAATTGAGACAGCAATTTGACAGATACGAATTATACTTGACAGCCAAAACCGCACCCTGTTCCGAGGGGAAAACTCAATCTATCAGCGATTGCGAGCAGCAGGAATTGAAGTAAAGTGCAACCTTCTTGATTCATCTCTCATTCTAACCTTCATTAGCCTGAGAATTACATTCGCGTGTTCTCCTTGCGAAATTGGGGCAAGATGCGCGATGGGGTGTTGACTACTGAGATTGTAAGCTACTCAACGCTGAACGTGTTTCTGAGGGTGAACGACAGCTCCAGGTGTATATTCATGGCAAGGTCTGTCTTGTTGATGACAGGCTTGCGATTATTGGAAGTGCAAACATCAACGAGCGATCACAGCGGGGTGATCGAGATTCTGAATTAGCGGCTGTCATCCGAGACACTGACATGATCGAAGGGTAGGCGGTAGCGGACCCTGTTTCTTGCTGACCTCTTGGCTGACCTGCTTGGGTACAGGATGATGGCAGGTAGCCCGTTCAGAGTTGGGCGATTTGCACATACCCTTCGGGTCCGGCTAATAGAACATGACGTCGATGCCCTGATCGACGGAGACTACGGAACACATGAAGAAGTGCCGCAGGAAATTTTCTACTCGTCACTGCAGTCTTGCTGATACAACTCTCAAGATGCCGAGGCTGTCGAACCTATAGTCGCCAAACCACTGTTAAACCCATGTGTGACTCCTGGTGAGGTGCACGACCCCAGCCCAAACAGGGATGTGCCATCGGCCCAGGAGGGACATGCATTATACCCTCTTGATGAAGAGAAGCCCGTCGGGTTTACTGGTGTGGCAGTTCCCGTAGCTAAGGCAAAAACCCCTGACGGTCAACCGCCGACTCCGGAAACCAGAGAGCTACCCGGTGCTGACCCATCGAGTGCGCGTGGGGATCAAGATCCTGACACGAACACGGACGCACTACTCGATGCTCACATCGCTGGCTGGGAAGTGGTGGATGGAACCCAGACTACTTACGAACCGGATCACAGTGATATGACGGGGGACAGGAGCACGGTAAACAAGCGGTCTAACTGGAGAAAACAGAGACAATCTACATGTCTTGGCTTATCGACTCTCGTAGACGGAAATATACCGCAAGGTATTCCACGCGGTCCCGGACGATACTGTCACCGCCTGGAAAGAATACAAGCAATTCATTGCTCACCACAAGTGGTTTATAAAGATAGTAAGTTTCTCGTGTGTGACCCATTGTGAGCCTGATCTCTTATCCTCTCCTAGACAAAGTCTAGCACCCCCCCACCTCCGTCATCATTAGGCAGTCATTCTGGGGAGAATGGTTTCAATCCTCGTGGAGAAAGCGTTGAAGATCATGATCGAAACGGAAAGGATAGCGAAAGGTTATCGCCCACGCCCATGCCGAAGCCGCAGCATACACAAGAGGAGGTGGGAAGAAAGAAGAGTGTCCGAGGACTGCAGTCGTTTGATAAAGAGGAATGGGGAGAAATGGAGGACCTGTTGAAGCACGTGTGTGGTCATCTAGGTAAGGCAGCCAACTTCGTTGCCATTCTCATCTGAAATGTGACCCCTTAGTTTTACATCCGACACACTTTTTAGAAGGCGAGGACGACGGCGAAAACTTTCTGTTCAACGCTGACAGGTGAGTAAACTTTGTGGGCTCGTGCGAAGCGTTGTTGAACATGTGTATGCCCAGGTACCACTTCCAATTTATGTTTAAGCAATCTTACTTGTAGGAATAAAGCATGCACACAAAGGGCATTCACAGTACATGTAAAGTTATTGACCATGACTAAATTTCTCTACTACTTAGTTAGTTCCCGTTCACTCTTCACAGTAAATATCGAACATCAGTCTATCTGGATGCCAGAATCAGAAACAAGTAATGCTAGTAGCACACACGACCAACCTTCGACATAAGGCACCATGTATTCCTGGCAGTCCAGGTGTGCCTTGTGAGAGTAGAATCCCTTCCTCAACGCATCTTCATCGTCAAAGACGAAGATGAGGCCTGGGCCATCATCGATCATCGATCAGCTGAACCGGTCATGGGCTCAAGGTACGGGTAGGCACACCAACATTCGTCAAAGTCGCGATCCAAGGGATGCTTGATCTTCGTACCAGCCGTGACACCACGGATGTCGGGTACCTGGGAGGGCAACGCGTGGAGCATAGCTCTGATATTTTCAACCTCGACAGGCGAGGTGCCTTGCTTGAATTTGAACAAGACTATAGAACAAGCGTGGAAGCTATCAGCACCCGGGGGGAAAGGGTGTAGTTCGTGCGACGTACTGATGTGGTGAAGGGGCATGGTGGTGATGGGACGGTTTGACGGAAGGTCTAGGAGGTGCTTTCCAGGTGGTACCAGATGGAAATGCGAGGGAGCCGATGGGACATGAAAGAACCCTATCTACCTGGCTAGCCCAATGGGATCATGCCTATCCCCTGGGCGTTCACGTACCTTGGGATCGCATGGAGTGCTATTTCCCCCCTTGGGCCACCCGAAAGCCTTCTTGCCCCCACTTGCCCCGTTCCCCCATTACATCACCGGCCGCTCAAAGGGTCGCGCTTGCCAGACCCCGCCCCCGGCACAGAAGTAAGACATGCTTACCCGGGACGAGAACTGAGACAATATGCAGGTGAAGGCGCGATGATGATGTCGAGATAGACATCTTTATCAATGCAACCGACAAATACCATCCGACTTCCCGGACAATCCCGGATTCCGTCTCTGGATGCCCCCCTAGGCTATCGTTCGTCTCTTACCCACTCCACTCTTGGTCCCCGACGCGTTGGCATGTTGTAATTGGGAAAGCGCACCAAATATGCGTTCTTCCGCTGTCATCCGAGGCCAACTCACCCTTTCACCGGTCGACTGGATTTGAAACGTCGATGGAGTCTGACGAAGGGGCTATCGAATAATGGCGAGGGATGTCTTTACCCGAGGTGCTACTTCCCAACCTCAAATGGACGAGTCGCGAACTACAATTGTAGTCCAGCCACCCCATGCATGGTTAGACTACTTCCCGGTCAACGCCCACACTTGATCGATCAAACAGTGTCGGGGGCCATTTTCCTCAATATAACGACAATACGTACAGGAATCAGGACAACAGTGTACTAATGAATAACGAGAATACATTATTAATGGACAAGATCTATTATAAGGGAGTACGGGGTTCACCGGCACCATCAGCCTGATTCGAGGGTGTGTTTTCATGCATCCTTGTCAACAGCGGCAAGACGCTCTGCGAGTCCAAGCAGCATCTCTTCTGCACGGGGATTGCGAGGGAAGGCTCGCCCATCTCCATTGCTGCAAAGCCCACCGTGGTCAGCAAAGACACGTTCACGTCGTAAACAATAGCTTTGTTACTTAGAGTCACTCACCTAGCACCACCGTATACGACGCGATACACCCAACCGCGTGGTCTGTTCACCCAAAACACCTGTGCCCAGTTCTTCCGCCACCCAATACCATATAGCTTGACCGAGCTATGGGCGTCTCGAACAAGACTTCTTTGCTTGTACGAGAGCTCGTGTTCCATAGGAGGGTGTGAGAGGCGAAGCGACGCTGGGAGTTGTGGTAAATATCGAAGGAGCAGGAACGGTGAGAGACTCTCTAGTGTTGTTTGGTTCGTGCTATTCGCGTCTGAGCATGTGAGACTACACAGACGAGTGAGTACTTACGAGATGAGGTACACGTGATACATTGTGAAGGATCCAACGACAAGGGCAAAGATGATACCAGTGGCAGCCAGAAGAAGTTCGTGAATTGGCGTGGCATCATCCTCGTTCAGAAGTTAGCAAGCTTCGACCTTGGAGTGTAAACAGCGACCGTGCATGCTCACCCGGACGGAAGTTGAGTTGTTGAGTGACCACCAGAATGCATGCGCAGAGATGACAAAGATGTGTGTCGAGAGGAAGGTAATGCAGGATATGAAGTGGAAAAACGCAGGATAAGTTCTGTGGCCCTAGAAAAAGATATGCAGCGCAAATTCATCTGACACTGATTTAGACCTACCACACACTTGCTCCCAAGCCACGGGCAGTGGTGGTCTGATCAATTAGCACGCGTGATGGTCCATTGAAGATGCCGGGAGCCTACCCATTTTTAACACGCAACGTCCACAGAGATTACAATGGTGTGTACGCTCTGGCTTTGGCCCCCAGCACTTGCGACACCATTTGAGAAGGGTCAACTCGTCGTCAAAGTCCGTGGTCATGAGAGCCTCTCGCAAACCCAGATCGTCCCCGCCAGTACCCTCGCTCTCTTCCTCTGAAACTCCTTTAGGGAGGGAAACTGGACCGGGGTCACGAACCACACAAACAATGAGAGAACAAAATGCAAGGAATGTGAGGGAGTACGAAACAAGCAAATGGACGAGAAAACAAGGGACGGAATGAAGTGTGCGAAGGTAATGATTGACGAGAACGAGCAGCCAGGACGGATGGGGAGCTATCATCAGAACAACCAAGACTATCGAAGCGAGGATTACTTGTTAGTCCGAGCCTGTCGTGCGGGGAATCGACACCTACAACAGAGAGGAAAGTAGTGAAACCATTTTCTTTGTGGCTCATCTGGGTCATCGTCTAAGCTCGGGTCTCGCCTTGTAATAGACGTGGAGGAACCAAAGGAGAGTAGTGGCATCGGGTATCGTAGTGGAGGTGGAAAACGTTTGAGTTGATCGGGCTTGGCACCTAGCAACAGGAGTACTAGTAGTATGTAGTGCTCAATGCATCGCCTAAGCCACTTGGAGCCGTCACCGCCAGTTGACAAAGACGTTCAAGGGGAACAGCAACAGCTTGTCCACATTTCGAAACCACCACTACGTACCGTTCTCTTCTCACTGTCTTGACGTTGCCCCCTGCCACTGAGTTAATTTAGCGAGCCGAGCAAGGTTTCGTCGCTACGTTTCTCCAGCAAATGGGCTGTCTTAATTCAAGCTGACAGCCTCGCATGGCGCCTCCCGGCCGGGTAGCTCTCTATGAAGGCTAAAGCTTCTATATGCTGGTGTGCTAAAACACATCCCCGTTGGGAAATGTCCCACCGCAACTTACTATTCCCGCTGCCTGCACCGTCCGTTTGCGGAGGGCCACGCTTGGTCGCAATCCCCGCAACACTCTCCGACAAGTCCCATGCTCTCAGTCACTGTTAAAATCTACCTGATCGCGCTACACACCTCTCTAGCTGGTATGCTATGGGGGCTTGACACTGGCAAGTGCCAGGATTATCTATCTACTCACCTCTTGACGATTCTGGTCGAAAGGTTCGATCGGTCCTTTAACTCAAATGCCACAATTTAGCAGTTCCATAGGCTACATCTCATCCGGTCAACTGGGGATCTATGTCGCTTGTATCCTGCTCTCAGCCTCGGTTTCCTCGTTGTGCAGTGGCCATGTCGCTGATGTTATGTCTCGCAAGTATGGCATTCTCGCTGGTGGACTAATAGTCGCTGTTGGGACCATCATATCTGCCTCTGCAAACAAATTTCCTACATTGATCTGTGCTCGTCTAATAACAGGCATTGGACAGGGCCAGTCCATCTCAGTGGTGACGATTTACCTATGCGAGATTGCTCCTCAAAAGATTCGTGGTACTGTGGCAACTATGCTGCAGCTCCTCATCACGATAGGCATCGCCGCTGGGTACTTCATAGCCTACGGGTCCTCAAGATTGGAAAGTAGCCTAGCCTGGCGCATCCCATTCATTGTCGAAGCCTGTGTAGCCGCGGTGTTATCAATCGGAATGATTTTCGTGCCGTTCTCTCCTCGGTGGCTGGTCCAACATGGTCGATTTCAGGAAGCTCGTCAAGTGTTATTAACCCTCCGTCGGGCCGGAAACGTCGATGAAGAGTTGGATGGTATCAAAGGGTCTCTGGAAGAAGAGGGCATGCAGCGGGCCACTTTCTCCGAAGTCTTCTCGAAACGGTACATCAGAAGGAGTCTACTCGGAATATTCCTGATGGGATTTCAAATGCTATGCGGTGTATGTGTTTACTTTCGTCGATTCGCTGGCATCTTTATCCTTATCCCATGGTATGTCGTCCCTTTCGGACTAGATCGATGCCGTACTATACTATGCCCCCATCCTCTTCACGCAAGCTGGCTTCTCATCGCAGCGTGCATCATTCCTTGCTTCTGGCATCTCGGGAATTATAAACCTAGTGTTCACCATCCCAGCTCAGCTGTGCGTGGATAAGTGGGGACGGAGGTTCCCGTTGATAGGGGGAGGCATCGCCATCGCCAGTTGTTTTTTGACGATAGGCAGCATATATGCGGCGCACGGTGGCAAGGCGGACGGGGAGGTCCACCTCAACGGTAAGGCCTCTCAATGGGCCGTCATCATCCTAATCTACATTTTCGTCGCCAACTTCGCGTGGTCCTGGGCTGTGGTGGGTTCCCAGTGTTATTCTATCCTGATGTACAAAGCTCGACCCTCTCTTAAACTAGGTCATTAAAATATATGCATGCGAGATTGTGCCTACACGCCTGCGGGCAAAGGCATGTGCATTCCAGCAGGTAAGTTGTCGTTTCTCTTTATCGAGATGAATTCACGTGCACTATCCTAGCTCGCCAATTGGGTCATCAACTTTGCAGTGGCGTTGACTGCGCCCCTCTTCCTCCGCGCATCTCCTAGCGGGCCGTACTTCTTGTTCGGTGCAGCAACATACCTGACTACGTTGGTGTGCTACTTCTTCATGCCTGAAACCAAGGGGAAGAGTCTAGAGGAGATTGAGATCCTTTTCGAGATGAGGAACGACGCTTCAAAGTCCGTGTCAACTGCGTGACCGATTGCCGGTTGGCTGTTCACACCCCTGGTTTCGGAGATGCGGCAATGATCAGCTCTGGACACGAACGACATGCTTCCCATACCCTGTCCAAGTAGATAAGGCGGTTACAAGTATTTTCCCCTGCATCACACTACTTGGCTAGCCCTCGTCCACTGTTGTACAACACAAGCCTACTTTCATCATTAACTCTGAGACGCTCCTCGTGAACTCATGCGACAAATATAAGCTTTTTTCTTTTTGAAAAAAGTATGAACATGACGGCTACAATACCTAACGGACAATTCGTGCGAGGTGACTTGATTCAATCTATGAATCAACGGCTGACGAAATACGTAGTTCGGGTGATAACGTAATTCATTCGCATGCGTATGACGATTGGAACGCCTGCAAAACATTCAAGTTGTCGATTGAGTAACGGTATCGCTTGGCTCTACCGGGGGTGGCTGGTGTAAGTATGTCTGCTTACTTTCGAGGACATGATGCAGTAATGAATACAACAACCCTGCCAAAAGTTGCCAACTCGAGGAACCGGGGATCAGCTACATGAGGAGGCCGTTGCTCGTCTAAGTATGTCTGCATACTTTCAAGGACGTGATGCAGTAATGAATGACAACCCCGCCAAGAGTTACCAACTCGAGGAGCCGGGGGTCAGCTACACCCGGGTATAAATTCCGGATAGCAAACAGTCCTCAAGCCTCACCTCAGACCCAGATCGTTGTTCAGCGGCCTTCCGACTAAAAGACATTTCCCCATCCTACCCGCTGTCTGTAGACTTGCGCTCTTTCCAACGTCCAGTGTGTATCTATTGTTCTCCTTTGACGTAACGTGTGGTTGCTGACTTGTGGTCCGTTGCCTGGTGCAGCTGCTGTCCACATAACTGTGTCCACAAGTCATAAGATGTCCAGAACTGCCATCGCATCCCCCGCCACCAGCGCATCCGTCATTCGGGAGTCCGGGGTGAGGCAGGTCGGCTTCAAGACCGCTGTCACGGCGGTCGTCTTCGCGCAAAAGCTCAAGGTCGCCGTTGCGCGGTCCCACGCACTGGCCTCGACCGCACCAGTCGGACGCTCACGTGCTAAATCAGTGTCCGTTAGGGGGCCTTCGGGAGACAACGATGTGCCCTGTCGTGCAGTGACTACCCTTGGGATGTCCTCCTGAAATGATGTAGGCACCGCTGGACGGGTTCGGTTTACAGTCTAGAAGAAATGATACAATGTCCTGTGAATACATCTTACGCACTGTAACATTCCTGTAGAGTGCAGACGCTTTACGTTTGCCTCACTTTATTTCCATGCGTCCAGGAGGTGTCTGGTACAACTGTAGGAAGAGGTTGCATCTTCAAGCAAGCAGTGACCCGGAACAGAAAGCCGTAGTCACTACCCATCGCCCTGTACAAAAACGTCAGGAAGCGACATGCTCAGGGAAGAATAATCTCGCGTGCCTCGAGGTTAGCCACCAAACGTTCCACCTTGCGGATGGGCCGACGACCAGGAGCGTGACATGCGTAATTGCTACGGTAGTGAGATGCTCTGCGCCGACTTCTTTAGCGACCTTCTCCAACGCTGAGCCCAGGACCTTTTCTTGATCGTTTCGCTTCCACTCCGGATCCATATATATGCGACCATTCTCGCCCGACTAGGCGCTCGTCGTTAGGGAGCTTTCAGACTGCTAACACTTCTCAAGAGCCAAGGTCACACCTGTGAGATACCATAAGCAATCATGCGGTGCTAAAGCATAACCCTAAATCCAAGCATACCATGATGGACCATAAAAGGCGCCCTGTCGTCACCACGAGCATACTGGTTTGCCTGGGACACAACCTATGCAGGGGAAAGAGATGCCTTGGAAGGTTGAACGATACGAGAAACAAGGAATGTCAAGCAGGTTCTCGACACACGCCAGATAGAGCACTCTTCCTTGCTGAACTAGAGTGTAAAGGCCATTCACCATTCCCTCGATGGAAACATTCCAATTCCACTAGTGGACGCGGAGAATGTTGACGCATGTCATTCTCAGCATCTTCAAGGTGATTTCTACGCTGAGAAGCATCGACTTGATATTGTTACACACACAGAAGACGGTTTGCTTGATCCCAGTCTCTGTAGACAAAAAAAAATGACAGGGATTCTGCGATTCTATGGCTATGACACCGGGCGAACCAGTAAGACTACTTATCTTGTTCGCAATAACAGGCTGACTCATTTCATCAATGAATCAGAGAAAATAAAGTACTCTGTACTCTTCTGAACTTTGATCTTGACTGCAGCGGCACGACAACCATGTTACGCAACAATGCGTCAACCGCATCGACGGCTTGGCTGAGTTTGGCTGAACTTGCACCCCGCTGCTTGACGTAGTAGGACACGTCCGAGCCAAGGCCAGAGGCGCCACCCTGGAAAGTGGAAGCACGACTTGTTGCGTGCACGTGACGGGGTAAACAATCGCTTTGTTCCATTACAACACCAAGCGGGGACAAACTCGCTGCCATCAAAGTTGTCGGTAGCAGCCTCCACATGGACAAGCCCAAGCCTCCGTCTCATGTCCAGACGTGGATTATTTATCTCACAGGCTACCAGTGATTTCTGCGGCTGCGAGCGCGAGTATAGGTGTCGTGCACGCACCCGTTCCCTCGCCTCCTACAATAGAACAATAATGCCGATCTACGTCTTAGCAGCTGATCACTTCAGCCACCAGCACTATTCACGTCATCATCCAGATACCCTACAAGTGTCGGATTCTGATCAAACGATGCTCCGTTGATTACGATCGTGGTAGGCATGGCCCTTCTAACATTGTTGTGCTGTTCTACTGCAACGCTAAGACCGCAACCGACTCACTTTGGCTGAAGCACCTTCAACCCAGTCCGACCTAGCATTTGGATGGCGATAGGGCGCCCGGGCCGTCTCCGTTGATCATAATTGCTAGCGGGTTGGACAGATGACTGACTAGGTCGAGTCCGGGGCCGACAAGCTGAAAGCCAAGGTTCCTTATGGCAACACGGTATCAGACGTCAGTCTCTCGAAACGTGTTTGTACAGAGTATCAAATACATGCTATACGATTAGACAAACAGATATGTACTTGAGAATGCTGTATCTTCTGTCGCTCTCCCCCCGGCGCTTCCTACTCTTGACAGTCAACTTCAATTCTTCAACCATATCTGAGGAGTGAAGCAATCTTCAGCCGTTCCGAGTTGATTTGCCTCCGAGTAGTTTGGGACTCCCTCCACGTTCCGATTCTGTCCCGGGGTGATCTCCGTGAGGACAACTGGTGACACGACCATGTCTTCATCGAGCACAGGCGTTGACCACACACCGAACGCACTATCGATACCGTGCCAGTAGCGCCTGGAGTCACGTTGATACATCTCTCGTACACTGACGATGAATCGAGGCAGCAAGGAGAATGCAGGTACAACGCTCAACGTTCTCACGGTAACCACTGGTGTGTTGAATGTGTCTGGGGTGGGTTTAGAAATCACTTGAACGACTTCAAGAAGCAGTCGCCTGATTGTGGTGAGAACAGAGTAAAGAAAAGCAGAAAAACATACAAAATAAAATACATGATTCCTTCCTTTGCGAGGAGTTGCATGTATTGATTAAGTTGCCACTTCTTCGTCGCCTTATACATATCGAAAGACTGCTTCAATGTCTGGGTGACAACAAGAATCACCAACAAGATACTGAGAAACAGACGGAGAAGCACAGGGCACCACAGTTGGAACGACATGGAATATGAGAAACTGCAATGTGAGACACCCAGGTCCCGGACAATTGACACTACAAGGAAGGGTGATAGGGAGTATAGACAGATCTGTTTCAACATCACATCGATAACTTCAATTTGTTGCAAGACATACCAGAGATATAAGAGTTAGAGCTACCATAGACAGCAGTGAAAGTCAGGCAGATGATGACTTCGGGCACGTAAATGAGGAAGAGGAGACGACAGATTGCCTTAGATCGATTCCACATTGCGTAAACGCGTAGAACCATTACCACTGATGGAAATAAATACAGAGGGAGATCGATTTACGGGGGGAACCACTCACGATCGGCAGCAACGTTGAATATTTCGAATATCCATGTTAACACTACCATAGTGACGCTACCTTTTGAATATCCATCCTTCAATCGGACATCGTCGTTGAAGACTACCAGTCAGTCTACTTACACCTATTTGATCATCATCAGTACACATCGCTGGTAGGAGTTGGACACATACAACTGTCAGAGGATGTTGATCAGCAACAGACCATGTGCACAAAAGAAAAACTGACTGTCGCTGACTCAGAGTAAAATACATGATTGACTGCAAATATATACAATCAGTCTAATCCAGCATAATTTGCATGCTTGATCGTACGGTATCCATAAAACCTTGAAAATGAATTCAGACTTGGTGATGTTCAATCATCGACTACTGTGGACCTACGAAGCCCAAAAGAGACCAGAATATCGGACCTGCAGGATTCCAATCAGTTTGGAACACACGGCATGAACAGCCTTCCGGGAGTTTACGCGCACCAAAACGAAGAGTATAGAGACCCGGGTCCAGGGCCTACACTGGGGCATTATCAGGGATGTAGTGCTCAAGTGCTAATCTGCATCCCCCCTTACCCAGATGTAATCTATCTTTGTATATGTTAGCTAGGAAGCGAGGGGCGAGGGGAACCGAAACACCTCTTTTGGAAGGAAGAGGACTGGGGTGATAAAGTTACATCACTCCGAAGCGAACGAATACCCAGGGCATCACTCACGATAGTCGTAGACAGTGGCGGTAACTAGAATGACTGCGGTGATCTATAAGATAACTGATAGAGCTGAATCATGAACGACCGTACTGGCTGCATATTTATCAAGTTGTGGATACCCCAGAGCAGGTGGTGTGTTCGTGTCGGAGAACATGACGATGTAGCAATGGCAACAAGGTCGGGCCGCTGAACGACCAGAAGCCGGGGATCGGGGAGAGCAAAAGGATGTATCTTGAGGAAAGGCCTGCAGTCTCTCGTTCGAGTCTCTGCGTTCACTTAAACGAGCTCGGTACGATCGGGTTACGTACATATTATGTCCGCCGTTGCATTGCTTTTAGGCATCAGATGCTTTGCTGATGCAGTTAGCCGACGTCAGAAACTAAGCTCCCGAGGACACTTACCAGTGGGCCGTCTCCTAACCTGTTCACTAGCTGCGGGATCATTGATCAAGTCCCTGGGCGGTTGTCTAGGCTGCGGGGCCATCTGCAAAATGCCTGAAATGAAACAACCAGACTGTCAAGTAACGCTATCGCCTGACTACTCTACCGAGCCACAGGAGAGCTGTGATTGGAGGGATGGTCAGCAAAAGAAGGAAATAAAGGGTCTCGCTCAAAAAAGGAAACAGCTTGACTTGGTTCAAAGTTTCATTTCAGGTGCTTACCCAGTTGAAATACAATGTATACAAAATTACCCTATCTGTTCTGGTTTAGCACATCCCAGAACCAATTTGATCCAGTGGCAACCGCTAACTGATCAGACTATCAGATGCAATTGATGGCTGCTGGCTGGCAGAGAGAAGAGCCTCTCGAGATCCAGGTCTGAACCACTATCAGGTTTGCTGAACAAGGTATAGTCTAAATTCCACCCCTTTTGTCACACATACATTTGAACCTTGATGGTTTGGGTGACAAAAATAACTCCCTGATTTAACTCTGCAATGAAGCTTATCACCAGCGCTAGGGAATCACAAATAGCCCCACAGCCTTGTTGTACTTTGATCAACTAGGGTCTCTTTGTTCTTTTTCATCTATCAAGTTTCACCTTATCCCTTCTGGACAGCGAAATTACAATGTCCGCGTTTACATGAGCAGCAATCTATAGAAATGAATACACTAATGCCCGAGCATTCTGTTTGCTGTATCCCGACTGGTGTCGACTGACGCCACTTGAAAAGACAGCAAAGAGAAAGCAGGGAAAAGAGATCCCCCGACGACACAGGCCGATAGTGCAGAGGCAGGGTCATCGCGCCCCCGGAGTTGCAAGCAGAGCTCACAGGGTACAAGGGCGGCAAAAATTGGATAACCAAAGAATGAGGGCGGTGCCCTCATAATAGTGGTTAAACTATTAAGAACAGATACTACACTTGATCTAAGCCAAAAGGCCAGAGTGGTAAGGATTCAGACTGCCGCGCACCCACATATATACGTTTCATCATTCGCGCACGGACCAACACAGCAAGGCACGTGCACAAACCAATCGAATACGAGGGACAACGGCCAGAATTGGTCAACCTAACAGTTTTCTGAAATCATCCTGTCCCTTCCCTCCAACTTGCGCTGTCTCTTCCCTGCTATCGGCGGCAGCGCCGCCCTGAGATTTCGATGCACCGATGCCGGGCTTGCGTGTGCGTCCCAGACCTGCTCTCGGTCTCGATACCGCTGTGCGAGGTACGAACAATCCCCCTGCACTTGTCGAAGCCATCGCTGGTTGGCCTCCAGTCGAACTCGACAGTGCTTCCTCAGATATCTCCAGATCGACGCCATTGAACACGACTGGCTCCGGCCGTAACAGCAACTTGCCCGCTTCCTAATCATGTGCGTCAGCTGGTACACGCATCTAAAAACATCTCAGTAGCGGTGAAATCTTACTGCGACGTTCGCCAGCTCGACAACGGCTTCACCAATGTCGGCGAAAAACTCTACACGTTTGACTTCTGCATGCTTCTCGAGTGTCTGGTGCAAGAGCCCTTCTTGCGTACCCAGAGGCAAGTTGCGAATACGGACAGAGCGGTTCCGGACTTCCGCACGTCGACCAAGCCCACTTTCTGCCCATCCCTCTCTGTTAGACACCAACAATCAAATTTGTTTCACATTCTTTGAACACAGGGCCTACCGGCTTTTTGACCGCACGCGTGTATCGGCAAGCGTCACTGCAATCCGTCGCTTCTTAAGCTCATAGTTATTTGCGGAGAGAGCAGCGCGAGCATCAGCCTGAACACGTTTGGGTCTACATGCAAGAACGCCAAATACGAAAACTGCACCTCATTTTCAAACTCAACGAATGCAAAGCCTTTTGCTTGTCCATTTTTGTCTTCTCGCAGACGAATATCCTTGATAGCTCCGTACTAGATGCATTGCTCGGATCAGTGCCAAAGGACAAGGAAGAATAGATAGTTCACCCTCGAAAATACCCCCTGGAGGTCTCTTTTGTTGGCGAATTTACTAAGGCCTGCAACATACACTTCTCGCTCATCCGCATCAGCATCAGTGCGCTCTTTCTTCCGCTCTGGATTCGAAATATAGACATTCAGTATCCGTTCCGGTTCAAGTTCACGATTGTGTAACTCCAGTGCCCTCTCCGCAGAAGCCTGCCTACCGTATAAGCTCAAATTAACCCATGATTGCAGTGGACTTACCGGTGACACGAATTGCACATAGCAGAACCGGCGTGTCGCTTTGAATTTTTTGCTTGGCCACCGGACATCAAATATAGGACCGTACTGACACAATCTCAGCGAGGCAGCGACAAACCACGAACACGAACCTGTCCGAATAGGTCACGGATGACAGCATCATCCACCTTCTCGGCAAAGTTTGTCACATACAACGTCGAGCGCCATGCCAGGTGTACATTGACTTCCGTCCCCTCTATGCGTTTCTTGTCCTTCGTAAGCGCAGCAGGTATGCTTTCCTGTGCAAAGGTAAAAATGGAACTTCTTAAGCACTCGAACCACATACTCGTGCAGCAAATTCAACCGTGGCAACAAGCGTTTCTGGCATGTTAGTAATCTTGATTTCGCGCATTTCTCCACACTGCGTGGTCAGTTTAACATGGCATACCTCGTTCCTCTGATCTGATACGCACGTCTTTGAAAAGTGCCTTGAGCTGGTCCTCGCTGGTGCCAGCTGGTAAGTCGGCGACAAAAACAGTGCAATTCTCGCGATCCCTTCAACCGTTGTGAATGAGATCAACATCAAGTTTCCTATTTCTACACAACAAACGTACCTTTTTAGTGGCGCGTTTGGAGGTTCTAGCCGAATACATTCAATCGGGACAAGAGCGGTGTGATACATGAAACAGTCACGTACCCATTCGAGCCTTCTTACTAGCACTGCCGTCAACTTCGGGCTCCTCGCTTGCTTTGCGTTTCCCCTGAGGTTGGGCGGAGGTAGTTCGGACATTGACATCCATCCCGTCGCCGTCTTTTCCTTGAGCCACGTCCACAGGGACAGATCTAGCAGATTGCGTCTGTGCCTGCTGCTCCATGGCATACTGAGCTGCCTCATATGCTTTCTGCGCCTCCTGTGGAAAGAACACCGGTTTACACCGAGCCAGGCGCGTAGATAAGAATTCACTCACCCTTCGCCGCCTCGCTTCGACTTGGGTCCTTGCACGCTCAACGCGCGTAAGGGCATCCTCAAGCAAAGTCAGAGAACCATGCGCATGCTCAAAGTTGAGCCATGCATCCCAGAGCGCCTCGGGATAGTCGAGGTTCTTGGTACTGACATCTTGGAAAACAGACCGAGCGGCGTCATGTCGATCTGTCCGACTGCGAAATCGTAAATGAATGGCGACCGGCCAATAGTGGAGTTGTAAGTGGGCACCCACATAAGAACCTCAGTGTAAGCCACCCAAACTGCCCAGCTAGACTTGTAGTGCGCAGCAGCAGATGCCCACAGAGCGACAGCCGCGTCCGCAACATCTGCCAGGCTTAAATACTGCATCCAAGACATTAGCAACCGACCAATTGAAGAGAAAATAAAAACACACTAGTTCTGAGAGGAATTTTTCCAGCCTAAATCGTTGGTCCCCGACTTTTGAAGCTAAAGGGGGATCACATCAAGACGGTCAAATCTATTTCTATTCAGCGTCGCCCACCTTGTCTCACCATGACCAGACCGTCTTCCACGACTTTGATTAGCGTACTAAAGGTGTTCGCATCTCCCTTTCCAGCTTCAATCGCCCGTTTTTCGGCGCCACCACGGGCAAGAACCAGGGGTATAATTTGCTCTGGGTCCAAGTCAGGTCCCTTGGGGTTTACTTTAGTGAACAGGTTCGTAGAAAGTGCGCGTTGGTAGGCATCTGCTTGGACGCTTAGAAGACCCACCAAGAAGTCTATCGCGAAACAAATACCAGATATCGATTCGCTGCCATGCATTGGTACATCCTCCGGCTCAGTTTCTGTTCTTCGTTCCTGTGAGGCCATTGTTAGTTGCAAACTAGGGAGTAAACTATGTCTTGACACACCAAATGGCGAATATAGCGTGCCCAAATTTCACCGGAACCGGGTACACTTCTTGTTGCGCGCTGAATTGTGTGCGCCAGGTCGCCATCATCTGTTCGTAGCCCCCGCTGACCGAAATGATCACATATCAGCTGAGAGAGAACTTGAAATGGGATTTTTTTCGTTCTAACATACCAAAAAGTCGATATAACCCAGCCAGAGTGTGCGTAGTGTTTGCTCTGTGCCCATTTCTCCGGTGAAGCGGCGCTTCGCAACCTCAGCAATTGACCGTTCGTACAATCCCGTGACAATAAAGACATCTGGAGATTTACCCTTTCGTTCTGATGCAAGATACTGCATATATGCTTCAAGAGAAGTCTTGAAGCAAAACACGGGTTAAGGACAAGGACGGAAAGTGGGAAGAAATATCCCTTACGAGGGAGAGTTCTGAGCGTTCGCGCCGCTCGTATGCCTTGACGGCGCGCGAACGCAGCTTAGAAGCCGCGACAAGTGATGACTCGTACTCTATCGCTGGTTTGTACGTAGTTGTGAATGTGGAGTACGACTGGTACGTATCCTCGTGACCTTTTGAGTACAAGGGATTAGCCATAGCGAATGAAAGCGAATGGACGCTGTTCGAGACTGACTTGCATGCGGTTGCTGTAGGCGCGTAAGATGAAGTTCCTCGACGTGTTGGATGAGTTCGGGCCTGCCGTTTGAGATAAGCATCCATAGTGTCCCGAGAACCGTCCACACCTTTCAGCCGGGGAGGCCGCCCCAATCATCTCAAGCTCCCAGTCCCTTTGCAAATCCCAGAGGCACCGGCTCTTTTGGAATAACATTAGACCGTACTATGTCGTACTGGAGAGGGTGTTACCTTCGTAAGATGTTCAGCACCTTTAGAAACGACCTCCGAAATGGCTTCATGGGTCCACGCGGTGGAGAAGTCATCCCCTAACTCTTCCGGTGGCACTTCGAGTGCTGTGAAATAGGCATGGCGGTCGACCAAGAATTCAATGTGTTTCTGTAAGATGGGGATAGCTGTAACAGCCGTTCAACATAAACCTTCGGATGAAGAAGTCCTCACGCACATAGATAGTCAGCCTCTGCGCGTGTGCACAGCTCCAACACCTCTAAGACGTCGGCCGGATTCTCCAGATTCGCAGAGGACATTTTTGCCTCAATGAGGGGTAGCCACACATCGTCCCCGACCGCAAGGTAGCTTGCAGCCATTTCTTGAGCTACGAGGACCTGTGCATCCATGTCAAGAGAGCGGGCTAGATTGATGTGTTGGGCATGGAGGTTGATATCGAAGGAGTTGACAGATAATTCGGTGAGCAAGTTGGCGAGTGCGTCGAGACCGTCGCTAGCCTCAGCAGAGCC
>JBBPMH010000502.1:0-24273 GCA_038090235.1 Pulveroboletus ravenelii
AATACGGCACTGACCAAATCCGCACCTTGTCCCCAATTATAGATGTTCAGTTCTGGTTCCGCGTACATGAAACGAAAGTATGTTCCAAGTGTAAGACAGAACACTAGAGGCAAGAGAAACAACCGCATGTAGAAAGTATCTGGACGTCTGGAGAGGTAGGCCATCCAGAGGAAGGGGATCAATGGCAGGAGAAGACGAGGAACGAGGTGGAGATGTATGGGTATGCGATCTTCAGGATGAGGTATTATTGTCCGATACGCATCATGAATACTACGGACAGACCCAGCAAGTCAGAATAATGAGACATTTCCGGACTAGTTAAACTTACAGATGGTAGACGAGCGGCCACATGGAAAAGTGGTGAGTGTTGTGCCGCCGCCAGTCCAGCTCGATCGACAGCAGGCGCAAGGCGCATGGCCCAAATAATCCCACACTCTGGTATAGAGTGCCGCGACAGGAAAGCCACTCCGCTACACAATTAGGCTAGGGCCTCTGACAACGCTCACTCGCAGTTCAAGACGAACACGGTCGAGATGTGCTTGGTTATTCATACCTTCTTTGCGCGCTTACCCTCGCTCACCATCTTCGGACGATCTCTTCTTCTGATCGTCCTCGAAGTCGCTGCGAATACCATCTGCTTAGCTGTTGCAACGCGCTTGAACGCAGTTTCAGGGCTTGCTATTCTTGCTTGGGTACGCATGAAGCCAGTTCCGTGGGTCAACTCGGCTGACTGTCCTTCCTGCAGACAATTGGCTTGAGGCATGGTAAGAACGGACCTGTTGACTGCCCTTGCGACTAAGGGCGTCGCCGATCTACATACAGCCCTTGACGCGGACCACATAAGGTTATTCGGCGAACGGTTTGTGGTATTGTATGCTGCATCTCACCTCGATCTGCCTGTAGTTATTCATGGTCATAACAAAGTAGCGACTGATCCCCGGACTCAGCGCAATAGATAATGCCACGCGAACCCTCATCAGTCATGGGCGCCCTGCGATAACGTGCGGGTTGTTCTTTTCTCTCGGCCACAGTACGATAGTGATTGTCGTGGTATGTCCTTTCAAGTTGAATCCATTCCGGGGCCCTTCTCAACGTATCATCAACCAGAACGTTGCCATAGTCATCAGCACGGACATCTACGATAAAATAAGCAGAGTCGGTCGTATTGGGTCGATAATCGGTGTGTACTCTCGATGTACATGCCTCGCTGGATATATATCTACCTGTAGGCACGGCCATCAGTGGATCTTTCTTGTTCGTCGTTGGTCTTGCTAATTCGATCATTCTCTACAAAATCCTGCGTCAACGCGCTCTGGCATGTCCACACCGTGATCGCTTCGTTGATTTGCATACTTACTGTCCAATAAATAGGCGAAACGTAGACGAGATTCGGAACAGAGTGAAACAGACCCAGAAGTCGCCCCAAATCAGAACATGCTGATGATGCGGCTGCTGGGTCCTCTGGTCAACTTTGTGAATCGTCCTTGGAAGGTACTCCAGTACAGCAGTCGACACTCATGAAATACCTGATTAGCCAGCTTATTGGTAGATGTATCCTGTGGGTGTGTTGTTTGGTCTAGGTGGATCTTGTGCCGTTCCTTCTGGATGTAGGGTCCTGATTGCCTTTATATCCAGGGTTCGACACTGCGTCTTCGATCGCCCTACTTGCAATCTCTGCATTGGCAAAAGAGGACGAAAGCGACGCGCGAATACCCCCGGCAAGTGTTATTATCTTGCCTGTGAGACCTTCCGGTTCCCTTTCCATTTCCTGGCGTGATTGATGCTTGTTGAAAGCTATTGTTCACTACGGGGATGACCTTGGTGGATTCACTTGATTCCATACTCATGCTCTACTCATATACCGGATTCGCTGGTCATTCATGGAGGATTTTTCAGCCCAGCAATGTTCCTTTGAAAGCTGACAACAAGCGATCCGTGGGCATGCGTTGCGAGGCACCTTCTACCGGGGAAGAGGCAGTGGAGGTGTTCCCAACGACGGCAATACAAACAACCACGGTTCCTTCGGTTAATCAGCCCTGTGGTGCATCCGAGACAGAGAACACGGCAGTGAACGACGCGAGGCATGAGAACGACAGCAGCCCAGCGAGAGGAGAGGAAAACGAGTACGCGATGCTGATCAAGCGAAGCACGATGTCGGAACTCAGCATTGTCCTGACGACCATGAGTATTTTGCTTGCGTTTAGGTCGGTGAACGAACATGTTGTCCGCTCCCCAAATGACGCTTATCTTGCTTAGCATATCGCTTATCGAGATTATGGGGCTAGTCGGGGAATATTGTAGCAGTTGTCAGGCGGCAGCATCGGCCCCTGACGGGGGTGGACTGGCAGGAAGGTGGTGGAGGGGCTGGGCGCAGGTGAGTCGGGGATAGGGCATGATGTAGACCGGTGCTGAAGGTTGGCAAAGGCGAATGAACAGTCTGGGTACATTGGGGCAGGGATAGTGGGCTTATTTGTTGTCGTGGTAGGGTGCTGGTACGCGATCAAATGGTTGTACCGTGAATAAGCGATTGTATGTTTGTTAGACCTGTTTTGGTGTGTTGGCGTGGAAGAGCCCCCGAGTGAGTTGGCAGCTAAACTTGTCCGACATAAAACTTGTCCGACATATATTGTACTTCACCTGCTCACGACCCTCACGACCCCTTCACTGTACTCCTACCCCCCTCCCTGTATCCTCCCTCAGAACGCCCTCCTTTTCCTGTCAGCACATCCATAATGGCTCCATCTCGTCTTCACCTCAACACAGAAACTGTTGTAGCATCGAAAAGATCGCCAGGTCCCTCAAACGTAACATCCATGACTCTCCCTTCTCAATCTCGCACCAATGGCGCGCGCTCGCGCAGTGGATCCACCGCATCCTCGAGTTCCTCAATCTCTGTCGTATCCCCTTGTCCTTCCTCCGCGTCTGCATCCTCTTCCTCTCTCCACTTGCCCGAGCTCCCCACGAAATTGTCCCAGCCCGTCTCCCAGCCCGTCCCCAGCCCGCCTAGTCCTTCGGCAGATGAAACAGTTCGAGTTCAGCCCTCTGTACCCGAGTATGTACTGGCGCTCCATGATTTTATCCCTCAACATCAAAACGCGACGTGTCTTGCCTTTCGCGCTGGTCAGGTCATCCGCGTGTTCAATCGTGACCCTAGTGGCTGGTGGGATGGGGAACTACAGGGTCAGAGAGGGTGGTTTCCGAGCAATTATGTTAGTGCAGATGAACGCGTGATCTCTTTGACGGAGGAACAACTTCGCCCGTCGGTCAGTGTCCCTCAGTTGTCGTGGTAACTTTGGGTCAACTTCAATGATCAATTTTTGCAGGTTCGCCAATCCTCTCGCCACGCACATACAATGTCAGCCGTATCGGCTGCATCATGGGCTACCACCCCCTCGCGCGGTTTGTCTCGCAAAGATCATCGCCCCTTGGTCACGGAAGCCCTTGGTCCTGACATTGCATCATATTGTCCCCCTTTAATGGTTAATTTGTTGCAGAGTCTATCCCTCCTACAAAGTGCGGTCAGGTCTAATCGCATAACACACTTTCAGCCATCCACAGCATGCATTATATCTTGTGTTCGATTCATCCTTTCCTCTGTCGAGTGCCTGCCCCGCGAGGCACCATTGCTAAAGCGCTTCCCCCCGCTGGCTTTTGAACGGAAACAAATTTTATCCGTGCTGGCTGCGTTGGTCTCGCAGGCAAGAAGAGCTTCGGATGAGACATATGACGAAGATGCTCGAGATGCAGAGATCGAGGGGATGCTTAAGCTCGGCGGTCAGGTATTTTCTCAGGTTCGGCGGTTCTTAGCCGTGGCGGTACAATGCGGCATTGAACTTCCAGAACGGGGACAGTCCCCGTCTACCGACAGTGTCACGTCGACACACTTACAACTCGGAAGCGTCTCCCCAGATCCCATGATGGGTTTATTGGTACCACCAGCAGAAGCTGTTCAGCTATCAGGTGATCTGTCTGGTTTGAGAGGTCCCAAATTACAGGACTACGAAGTAACAGGTCCTGCCAGGACAGCTTCCCGTGTCAAAAGTCTCGGTGACCTCCGACTTCAGCGCAAAATGCCATCATACCGAGACTCAAATTCCCCGGTTGCTCCATTAACCCTTCACCGCACGGCCGTTGCCTCTGCGAAGAAAGAGCAATACTCCGTTCATGAAGCCGCTAATCGCCACAAACCGGCTATGCTGTCAATAAGCAGTATTTCCTCATCTTCGTCATTCTCTTCCACCGAGTCATTCAAGGCCCCTGTGTTACCCTCCTTTCCTTCAGGACCGTCGACTTCCTCCGAAATTATGGAAGCACTCAAGCATACCCATGATCAATATCTCTCAACTATTGCGGCCTTTATAGGTCACGCGCATTCCCATTCACGCTCGTCTCATGCGTCCAGTACAGGCCATATGTATGAACTAGTGCGCGAGATCGTCGAAATGGTCTGCAAGCTCCTTACCATCGTCGAAGCGGTCATGCGGCACCCGGAGATTTCCAAACACAAAATCGGCAATCTTAAAGTAGCCAAAGAGGGACTGTATAACGTGACAAGTTTGCTTGCAGAGTCTGTTCGACTTCTTATGTTCCCTCTCTCACCGGATGTCACGGAGGAAGCAGAGAAGGCGTCGTTGATCCGTTCAGCTACGGCTGCTTGCAAGGCTGGTGCTGACTGCGTCTCTGCGGTCAAGATATGTCTGAGTCGAACCTCATCGGAGCAGCAATTCATCATCCAAGTTCCACTGAGGCCAGACTCGAAACCTGCCCCGTATACGCTAAGTAAGTTTTCGCGAAGTCATCGCAATGGTTCTTCCCTGCACCAGTCATGTCGAAGCAGCGTCGATGAGGAGGATGTCACCGTTCAGGGCCAAGTGCCAACGAGCCACCCCCCTAATATTCTGACACGGATACAAGAGACGTCTTCGGATTCGTCCGTACTCACCGGCAACTCGAAATCATCTGAATGTTCGCAGGATACCGCACCAACTTCCCTTGATGAACAAGACGCTTCGTCGTATTTAAGAGCCGACCCAGTTGTAATGGATGGCGTGGCTTCACCTTGCCTCGAGTCCAGTGAGGTAGCTGCTGGAGACGTCCGAAGCGAGCAGGAGACCGTGGACGGCTTTGAAGATCAGCTCGTGCAAGACGACGAGCCGCCTGTTACCCTTGATGTTAAGCGCGATCCACTGGGTCATGATCACTCAGTCGAGGACGTCATCTACAATTCCGATGGACACCTTGTCGCTGCGTCCTTGGATGTGCTCGTGGAGAAGATGATACCTCACGACAGCATCGTTGATCCTGCTTTCTCCGCCGTGTTCTTCTTGACGTTCAGGTTGTTCTCTACCCCAATGGAGCTTGTGCAGTCTCTTATTCATCGGTACAATGTCATGCCTCCCGCCGGTCTCTCGGAGGAGGATATGCTCCGCTGGCAACAGTACAAGGGTATTCCTATCCGCCTTCGAGTGTCCAATTTTGTCAAAAGCTGGTTGGAAACCTACTGGCGGTCAGGTACAGATGATGTAGTTCTTCGACCCTTGGAATCCTTCACTCGCGAAGCGCTGCAGCAGTACTTCTCCGGGCCATCCCAACGCATTCTTGATCTCATTGCTGTGCGCCAAGATGCGAACGCGAATTTAATCAACCCGAGGAGTGAGCGAGCTCGCGACCCAGGGATATCCATCAATCCACCCTCTTTCCCCTCCTCTGAGATCCCACGACCTATGATGACCAAGGCGTTGCTCTCGAGTTTACGAAACAAGAATTTTGACTCCGTCACCATCACTGAATTTGACGCTTTGGAGTTGGCAAGGCAGCTAACGATCATGGAGTGTGATCTCTACTGTGCAATCCAACCCGAAGAAGTACTGGAGACAGGGCAGGAGGGAGTGAAGCCACCTGTGAACGTCAGGGCTGTCACCTCCTTGAGTACGGTGATCACCGGCTGGGTTGCTGAGAACATTTTAAACGAACATGATATCAAAAAGCGGACACTTCTGGTCAAGTTTTTCATCAAAGTTGCCAATGTAAGTGTTCTTGCTGAGATCTTTGCTGTGGTCGGACTGAATTGTTTATGTAGAGGTGTATATCACTATACAATTTTAGCACGCCACGTTCGATTCTCGCGGCACTGGACTCCTCGACCATCTCTCGCCTGCACCAGACGTGGCTTGTAAGTTGAGCTTGCGAGATGTCCATTATCCTATGCTGAGATACTCTCAGGGCGTTCCTCAGAAGAACAAGCTGCAGCTGGAGACGCTGCGACGATTGGCGGACCATAGTCGTAACTATCATGAGTATCGCAGCAAACTTCGGAACACTGCCCCGCCTGCCGTACCTTTTTTGGGTGAGGTTAATTGCTTACAAGACAGAGTTCTACGCACTCACTACCCCGCGCGAACAGGACTTTATTTGACAGATGTGACATTCTGCCGAGAGGGTAATCCATCGTACCGAGATTCTCCATTGGCCCCAGGCAAAAAACTACTGAACTTCAATAAGTACCATAAGCTGGCTCGCATCATTCAAGGTCGTCAACTTGTCCTCATCACTCGGGTGGCGCTGAGTGACTGATTTCTTTGATAGATATGCAACGCTTCCAAGTGGCCTACAACCTCAAGAAGATCCCCGAGGTCCAGGAGTATCTGAACTTTGCTTTTGAGAACTCTAAACACCATGGCGATCTTCAAGACCTATATAGGAGGAGGTGTGTCTCTAGGTGTCATTGAAGTGTCGCCCTACTGATTGCAGGAATGATGCCAAGTCTGCTTGTTGAACCCAAGCAGCCAGCTGATACTCCACCCTCGAGTGATATGCGTCACATCTTTAATTGGGCAACACGTTCGCAGGCGCAACAGCCCACATCTGCCTAATCATCTGGCACATTACTATTTGCCCTCCCCTTCTTAATCCTGTCTCGCTCAACAACTTCTGACTGTCAGATTTGACTTTCTGGTTGTTGTCCTGTTTATGATGTAATTTCGGTTTGCTCTTTCCTCTTGCGTTTTGTCGTCCATCTACCTAATTCCTTGAAGTATATTAGTCCCATTGATATCTCATCGAACATCGACTCATCGCATACTTTTGGTATATCACCTGCTGTTACAACTGTTTCTGTCATGTACACGTGCGCGGAAGTAGCTAGCTAATCAACATTCGCTCCAAAAGTGAAGTGGTGAGACCTCAAAACAATTCACTGAAGCGGCACAACCAGGACCAACCCTTCAGTCTACCACCGTCAGATCCTTTCTCGCAGCTCGGGTGCCAGGCAATCACTATGATCAGTCGTAGGGTCCTTGAAGACCTTCTCCAGCAGTCTCTAGGACCATATCGTGACTGCGATATTCTACACGAAACAGCATGTCAGATGGAAAGATCCACCAAGCTCGTCTTGTACTCGTTTGTCCTCGAACACAACGGCCATGTTACCGGGTACAGCTAATGATTTCACTCTTTCACCCGACTTGTCCAGCTTTAACAACATTTTCCCAGCCTCGACGAGTCCGAACGGGACGAGCGGGACGATCGCAGGTTTCGCTTCCGTGGAATCCTGAAGATAGCCGACCCTGCCTGGCTGTCTGACTTTGGTATCAAGACCGTCGAGACCGAGCTCAATCTACGCGCCAAGGAACGTGCGTTGCGGGAAGGGGAACGCAAGGTGCCACAGCTGACATTAGAGGACCTCTTCTCTGAGAGGGGGCTCCTCACACGATCCAAAGATTCGACCTGGGGAAAAGAGGACGAAGTGAAGCTCACGGTGCAGATCCAGGGTGAGAAGAGTATACCAGCCAGCTACATGTTTTGTACGTGCTCCCCCATCGATGCCAAGTAGAGCGGTGGCCATGCCGAATATTGATGCAAGAAATACACAGCTGCCCGTGTACCGGACGGACTGCTGTGGAACTCGAGGGCACAGTAAGTCGTGTGGCATGATATATTTCCGAATTGTGTTCGCTCAACGTCTACTATAGTTATCGCTGTTACCAGATAGCCACTATGGACGTGGAAACCTATTCACGTTCTGAGAATTTCTTTTGGCGATGGCGACTTTTTGCGCTCATGGAAAAAATCTGCAAACAATATCCGTACATCCCTTCCAAGAAGCGAACGCCGATATGGTTTGTCGAGCGATACATGGCAATGTTTGCGAATCCAACCGACGATGAACATCGACGGCTCATCTTTGACGAGGAAGACTCGGATGTCGATGAAACGGGGAAGACAGTGACGCCCCGTTACCTTCTTAAGCCTCATGTAAGCGAAATACTCGGGGAATTCGCTGCACAAGCCGGGTGGTTCATCACGAACAACGAGACAAGAAGGAAAAAGCTATTTGACATTGCGTCTTGGAGAAGCTTCGCGAAAGAGGTGCGGAAACAGAGAAGGGAAGCAGCTAGGAAGGGGGTAAGGTGGGGTTGGCCTAAAGGAAAGGAAAGCGAAGAAGAATCCTCTGAAGATGAGAGCAGCGATGATGAAATCAACAGGATGGTCAGGGAAAACCCAGTGACTGGCAAGTCAAACAGCACTGTAGCCCGTAAGATGCAGATCGCATCCACGAGGCCAGACCGTGGAGCCGGACAGAACTTTTCGTCAGATTCCGGAAGTGAGGAGGATGCTCAGGGCGGTGCGGAATACGCATCAGATTTCTCTGAGCCATCAGACGCGGAGGAGAATGATTCAGACCATCGGCTTGCAGAGGAGGAGGCGGTCGAGCAAATACCATGGGAGCTGCAGCTGCCGCCCCTCTTACCAGACGTAGATGGTCGATGGTGGTGTCCCTTGCAGGAGTGCGATTACCAAACTGATTTGCACGACCTCACGGAGGAAGAAGGAAGAGGAGTCCCCCAGGAACTTGTTGGGTATATCCTACAAAAGCAGTGGCGGAACGCGGTATACGACGAGAAAGTACTCCACGGATTCAAATTGATTGTGACAAATCACTACTTGAGGCACTTTGAAGAACGGGGCGTTGGGGTCGAGAGAAGGGACGGAAGGGCAAGCCATCACTTTCTTTTCCTCGGACATACGCGCTGACGGCTCATGGACCAACTATAGACGCGATTCGCACTCATCAACGGTAGAGGGAGGCGTGATAGAGGTGAGGAGCCCATCCGAGGGCCGATCCCTGTACGAGGGACATTGGGGGGCGAGTCGAGAGTTGTTCCGATCGTGCATGTACTAGCACAAGGGGGACATTTCCAATGACAAGCAATTGCACGAGGCATATGAGAAGGTGGAAGTTGATACGCACCAGGGTGAATAGATGCTGGATTCAGCCACATCGGCATTGACCCATGAGTACTTGAGTGTCTGCCAGACTGTAGTATACTCGCGAGTGCAGTACACAGTAGCAAGTATTTGATTTTCAAGCGGCAGCCAAGTGAGGTGAAGCCTCGGTTGACTTAGAAAAGGTCCCCCCGATGATGGGAATACTTTGAAACCTGATATCCGATCCCATTTCTCTCGAGTTTTAGCTGGTCCTCTAATGTGATCCCTCTTCTACCAAGGTTGAGACCAGCAAAGGGAATCGAAGGGTACGTGTCCCTCGTAACTCCAGGTCCAAAATCATACACGAATGGCCGACTCTGAGTGGCGCCAAAGAGTCTTGAGCTCTCAAGAACAATCGAATATACTGGAGACGAGTCGTTTCCGGGAGCATATACGCTCCAGCCTCTTGACGGCTGACGGAAGTCCCAAAAGGCGACCACGCCATTTCGGGCCATACCGCCGGCAACGAAACTGGAATTACCACCACCGCAAGAGACGGTATATATGGGCTCAGGCGACCAGGGATCTTGCAGGGTGAGGACGGGGAGAAGTGTAAGTGGCGGAGATGACGAAGTCGAACCGGGGGTTGCGTTGCGTTGTGGGTGGTGAGGGGCACGGAGGTCATATATGTGAACGGAACCGTCGTACCAGCCTGACACAATTATCTGCTCGGAGGGGCCGAGGGGCGAAGAGGGTGGAGCGCAAGTGATGCCATATACCGCCGAGGGACGGTTCTTCGGAGACTGAAGGACGATCGATGGAGTTGGGGAAAACCCGTCAGGGGTAATGTAGTAAAGGGAAAGGGGTGCAGAAGATGTAGTGCCGAATACGGCGTATGGCAGGGAAGAGGACATGCAAAGGTGGCTTGTCCAGCTCCTTGTACCCAAGTTGACGGACGTAGAAGATGGGGAGTCGGAAATAGTGTTAGTGAGCGAGACTGAACCCCATTGGGAGAGAGAGAGAAGTGTATGAGAAAAGCAAGATATGCTTTGTACGACACTTGTACCGTGATGTTGGAGAGCACTTTGTGGTCCACGTGCGATGTTAATGTGTTGTCTGCCGTGCAATATCTGGCGAGGAAGACAAAATTGTTCGACAGAGCCGTCCTCAAAGCCGATAAAGACTGTAGGATCTTGGCCAGTATCAGGGAGAAATGTGATGGAGGTTATGTCGGGTTGGACTTTACCGCGACCAAGAGTGAAGGTATATGAACACTCGAAGATGATGCGAGAGGGGGATCCGCCGGGTGTGGCTTTGATACCATAGGAATAGAGAGTACGGCCTGCGGCGACTAATAACGTGGAAACAGATAAGGCAATAGCAGGTTGTAAATTACCATGCCACGGACGAGAGAGAGGACGTGCGACAAAGTCTACGCGCGACCATGCGTGGTCTGTGAGAGTGTTGTACCGGACCTTTTCGAAAGGAGACCAGCGTGAACGCGAGGAATGGAGAGTGAAGGAACGTCTCTGGTTGTTTCTAAGAAATGAGGGCCAACCAAAGTTGTGTACCTGGCTAGAGTAGATAAGCGACAGGACAGGACAGATCTCAAAACACACCAATTGATTCAGGAGTCTGCAGGTGGAAGCAAGACGGACGAGGGCGAGGAGGTCGAGGTACTCGATGATAAGCATCAGCACGTCCGTGTTCATTAATATTGTCATGGAAGACAAATATGTGCTGACATAATGAAAAGTAGACGGAGTAGCGAAGTAGACTAAACAAGTCAGTCGAGCCAGCCATGAGACGTGATGTCCGCATTCTCCTCGTCGGCGACGGTGAGTGCGTGCTTGTCACCTTTACCCTCCCCGACTGATCAATCCGGCCAGATGGCGTAGGGAAGAGCACCATCATCACGTCTCTCATCAAGGAAGCGTTTGTCGCACATGCACGTCCTCCTCATCACTGCTCACTGCTATTCTACTCAACCATTGCAGGTCCAGCACGTTGTTCCAGAGGTGACAGTCCCCCCAGAAGTAACCCCAGAGAATGTGACGACCTACATCGTCGATTCCGGCGGTAGGTACCGCCTTCTCCGTTTCTATTACCCATCTCCATCTCCCACGCAGCCGGTCCACAGGACAGACAGCACCTCGAATCTGAGATACGAAAAGCACATGTTATATGTGTTGTATACGCTATCGATAATCCAAGTTCCTTCGACCGCATACCTACGTTTTGGCTCCCGCACTTCCGTCAACTAGGTGTCAATGTCCGTCCCTTTGTTCTCCTCGCAGTTCCTTCCTCATTGTGCCTAAGGTGCCTGTTATACTTGTTGGAAACAAGATTGACCTACGGGGTGGTGAAGTGACAAATGAAGCTCTCGAGGACGAGATCATACCTATCATGAACGAGTTCAAGGCAAGCTCCTTCATTCCTCCTTGGCTTGACATAAACCCCTCTCCAGGAGGTCGAGACATGCGTAGAGTGCTCAGCAAAGATGGCTTTAAACGTCTCCGAGGTCTTCTACTTCGCTCAGAAGGCCGTCCTCCACCCTACTGCCCCTCTCTACGACTCGAGAGAGCATGTGCGCCCCATTTCGCCCTTCTCATGTTTGTTTTCTAGTCCTCAAGCACCCTAGGTCCTCAAACCAGCATGTGTCGGTGCTCTGAAGCGTATATTCAGCCTTTGCGACACAAACAAGGACGGAGTTCTGGACGCCACAGAGTTGAACGAGTTTCAGGTTAGTTCAACTCCATTTCGTCCGAACGTTCGCACACAGTAGATTTGTTTCATTACAGCGCAAGTGCTTTGATGCACCTTTGCAGTTGCAGGAGCTAGAAGGCATCAAGGATATGGTGCGGGACCACGCAGAAGGTGGTGTCCGAGATGACGGTCTTACCGAAGCTGGTTTTCTATACCTTCACACTATCTTCATACAACGCGGACGCCTCGAGACCACATGGACTGTACTTCGAAACTTTGGATATGGTGAAGATTTGAAGCTTACTGAGTCATTCCTCCTTCCCAAGTCAGTCCGATACGTAGGATTGTTCATTGTTTTGACATATCAGTTTAGATTCGACGTTCCACATGATTGCTCTGTTGAGCTAAGTCCCAAAGGGTATCAGTTTTTCACTGATATCTTTGAGGCGTTTGACAAGGCAACCTTACATACTATGTTTCCTATCAGAGCTCCGCTTATTACCATTTGTAGGATCAAGATGGCGCACTGAATAGTGTGGAACTCAATGAGCTGTTCGGCACTTCACCCGGGAACCCTTGGGCCAGCCAAAAATTTCCGGACACCACTCTCGTGGATGATACCGGCGCTGTTACTCTACAAGGTTGGCTAGCTCAGTGGAGGTATGTACGCACAAGTTCTCAAATAGCCTGGCCCACGTGAGCTGTCTAGTATGACGACGTTACTCGATCACAAAACCACTCTCGCATATCTTGCCTACCTCGGATATCGGGACGAACAGCGTACGAGTGCCCTCCTTACTACCCGACCGCGTAAGGTCGACCGTAGAAAGGGTAAAGTCACGCGAAACGTGTTTTTGTGCTATGTCTGCGGCGCCGCCGGGTCCGGGAAGACATCATTACTGCGCGCCTTTACTGGAAAGTCGTTTAGGGAAGCGTATGAGCCGACGAACAAAATGTTCAGTGTTGTCAATGCTGTGGATATCGATGGCTCTGAAAAGTATCTTGTGGTGGGTATATTTTGGTGTAGTATGGCGCGGAAACTTGACTATTTCTTGCAGCTCCAGGAGTTTGGGTCCAAGTATGAAGCTGAAACATTGCGGTCCTCAAAGAAGACAGATCTCGCCGACCTCATCGTCTATGTTCACGACTCGAGTGATACCAACTCATTCTCGCACATCAGTAATCTACGGGTACGAGACACACATCGGTACCTTGCTGTGAACTGACTGTATTCCGAAGCAACAATATAACCTGGACCGCATACCAACGTTGTTTGTCGCCACGAAATCTGATCTTGACCTTGCGCAGCAGGCGAGTGCCTTGGATGAGGCCCGTTCCTTGACTGATCACGACATGACCAGCGACACGAGGTCCAGCCTGATGTATACTGCCGACGACTAGGACTTCAAGTTCCAGTCGCTGTGAGCATTAAGACGGGGCAAACGGCGGACGTCTTCCACGTGATGTGCAGTATCGCGATGAACCCGTGAGTGAAGTCCGCGGATCACTTTAGATGCAGTCAGTTGACCTGTGCGTTAGTCACACGGCAATACCGGGGGGGCCAGACCGTGCATTGACGGCGTCTGAACGGTTCCGAATGTACGTGACAGTGACGGCGCTGCTGGGAGGGATTGGTGCAGGGTTGGTGGTGCTGTATCGCAATTTGCTGAGGCCAGGTGGGCCTCTTCTCCCCGGATGGACATCGCCGTGGGCTACTTGGTTGATTGGTAGAAGGGACGGTTGATAGACATACTTTACTCGACGAACCTATAGACCTTGCACACAGTATGAGATCCGAAGTCCGACAATTAAGATCCGCAATCGCCTTGAGGTCGCCACCTGGAGGTCGCCGCCTGGAAGTCGCGCAGTCCACAATTAAAACAACGTCTGAGCGCGCCCGCCATCGATCTCAACAACCTCCCAGACACTTACATTCGACATGGACGAAGACATGGATTTTGACCACAACGCGCCACCGATCCCTCCTCCGCAGCCTCAACGACAGCACTACGACGACAACGGGCTGCGCAAGATGCTGTACGTCCTCTTTCTCGCCACCCTGCCGTTCGTCGGTAGCCAGGGGAAAACTAACCCTCGTATGTGGCCGTGATACGACATTTTAGCGATCTCGTCTTCGTGCAGGACTGTACAGGTAGCCAAGGTTCCTACATCTCCAGCGCAACGAAAAACATAGAAGAAATCTGCGCCCACATCTTCGAGTCCGGTCGCCTCCAGTCTCCCGAAGATCTACGTGTAGGCCTTGTGGCATTCCGCGACCACCCGCCACAAGACCATACATATATTGTCAAGAATTTTGGCTTCTCGTCTGACATCAGCAAGGTCCACAAAGACCTTTCGGGCCTGTATGCTTCTGGCGGCGGTGACGGGCCCGAAGCTGTCACGGCGGCCCTGGCCGAGGCGTTGAACATGGAGTGGAGGGAGCATGCGAGTAAAATGGTAGTGCTCATTGCTGATGCACCTCCTCATGGCATTGGCGAATATGGTGATGGTACGCCTAAGCTGCAGAAGTTCCCAAGTCAGACCTGACATGTTTGACACCCCAGGCTTTGATGAAGGTTCACCCGATGGAAACGATCCGTTGCAGATCGTTCGCGCTATGGCAAGCCGTGGCATAACGCTAGTAAGATATCCACCCCCAATTTCACTCGTGCCGTCTCATTCATCATAATTCCTTTTCAGTTCTTCGTTGCTTGCGAGCCGGCGCTTAGCGGATACTCTGTAAGTACAATTCATCGCCCTCTACCCCAATCATAGGGCACAAGCATTGACCCTGTGCCCCAACGCGCGCAGTATGCAACCGACTTCTACCAAGCGATCACGACAATCAGCTCGGGTCTTATGCTCCCTTTAACTACCGCCGATCTCCTCTCACATGCGATTGTTGGAAGCGTACTTGAGAATCTCGATATGGAAAGACTTGTACGCGAGGTAGGGCACGCAGTTGCACAGCGGATACTTGGCAACAACGAGAGCGTCGATGATGTGGCCCGTGAACTACACGAGAAGCTACTGCTCCGGAACGAGAGTACGAAGAAGGTAGTGATTGAGAGTATCTACAAGGAATCTCCAGAGGCGGCACACAACGTATCCGTATTCATGCACGCTTCATCACTAGCTGAAGCCAGACCCCAGCTCAAGCGAGTACGCAAATTTCCTTGCCCATCTCATCAACAGATAGTGCTGACCCGCTATGTTCAACAGGTGTATGGGACACGGTTCACGGACAAGTACCTTCTTGCGCGGCAAGCATCCAGTCGAAGCTCATATTCATACACCTATGCGCCCCACCTTCCCTCACGAACACCAGCCAAGTCTGCACCTCCCCTGAGTACCTCACCCGGCACTGGCACCTCTGCTTCCCCACCACGCAAAGTCGTCACAGACTTCGCTGCTTTTGGTGCACCAGCAAACTCGAGTGTGTTTGGCACTGCGGTCGCTTCGACGCCTTTTTCGCTAGCAGGTGGCAAAGCTGCATTTGGAGGAATCAGGAACCCGAGTGGAAGGGGCATATTTGATGCTGAGGATGAGGATGACGACGACAACAAGGGGAGACAGAAGGTTGAATTGCGAGAAGATTCGATATCCCTAGATCAGGTACTTGGCCTGCGCCCAACCCGTCGACGGTTCATACTAACGTTGTTGATGGGACAGGCTCGCCGCATTGCGATGCAGAGCGCTTGGAGGGGCGCTCGGGGATGATAGATGTGTATTGTTTGGCATGCATCATGCTTACCACTGTTTCTGGATCCCTGTTCATCACTCATTCCCTGTTACGGTTGATTTTGCCCAAAGACACGGGATGTAACCCTGTTTCTGTTCACAACACTTTCAGGACCATGTAGAACAATGAATTTGCATAAAATCATTGATCGCCAACGATTGCGGCGGGAAGGCAACATAAGATAATTGTCTATGGTAAGGTATCTTTCCGTTTTCTCTTCTTGGTCGTGCGAACGACGTCGGTCGCACCCACACTGCCGGGTGGTCCACGTGAAGTATCCTGCTGTCCATTATTCGACGGGGTAAATTCCTCCCCAAGCCTCTTTTGTGTGCACCTTGCCTGCTGTAGATCATCTCCCTCCAGATCTGCCACAAATTTTCTGGCTTGTTTGCCACCCCTTTCTTCAGACCAGGTCACCTTGTCTCGATGCTGTCGGGCTCTTCGATCAATATCATCCAGCCGATCCTTCTTTCTCTTGGCCAATGTCTCCCCTTCCTTTTTAGCGGCTCTCGCAGCCCTACGCTCTTTTTTCAGTATTTTGCGTTCTTTTCGCTCCTCTTTTGTCTCCGCTTTGTTTTCCGATCTCCGTTTTTTGTCCTTCTTCAGTCCTCCAAGGGCACCGTCTCGATCACCGACCTGTGCTGGTACAGCCGCAGAAACAGACGGGGACTCGGAAGACGCAGGGGTCAAGGGTGGATCACCGTCAGGACCCAACACAGGCCCTCTGAAAAACCTCGAGTATAATCCATGTTTCACAGCCTCTCTCTTGGCGGTGGCTAGAAGTGATAGGCTTTGATTCGGAGCAGGGATACCTGCGCCGATGCTGGGGTTCGGGGTCGTAGTGCCTGATGTAGAGGCGGACGTGCCATAGATGGGTCGTTGATTGGAGAGGATTCCGGTCGTAGTGCGCCGGAATTGCACGGAATCGGGGTTTGTATGTGAGGGATCCTTGGGTAGCGTGAGTAGAACGAACGGTGAAGGTGGAAGGGACTGTGACGAAAGACAGGATCACACACACAGTGACGGTCGGGTCACGATGTCCAGTAGTACACTATCGCATGTAAATGTCTACCAAGGGGCAGAGCCCCAAAGGACAATAAACACGGTAAAAAAAAAAAAAAAGACAGGATACCTCGGTGTCATCCGCGACCTCGTCATCGCTCGATACCTTGATTTTGATCGCCTTTGACGCTGCGGTGAATAAGCTAGGTGGGTGATGGTAAAGTTCGAGGCGTAGGGAGGAATCAAGTGCGCACGTACTGGTCCCAGAAGGGGAAGGCGTCGTCACGATCTTTGCCCAGGCCGTTGAGATTTTTCTTTGGTGGGATTGCGAGGGGCTTGTCGATGGCACCCTGGCGGAGGCCAGTACCCGACCCCGTCCAACCGTACGAGGTCAGATAGGCGTGCCCGTACGATTCCGAGATGCATTTCGCCATCGCAAGTACATATGTCTGCGAGTAGCCATACTCAGCTCTAGCTAGTCGTGTCACGTGCTTTGTGCTCTCCCCCGCGACCCAGCAATCTCATACCA
The DNA here is from genome assembly GCA_038090235.1 of Pulveroboletus ravenelii. NCBI lineage: Eukaryota > Fungi > Basidiomycota > Agaricomycetes > Boletales > Boletaceae > Pulveroboletus > Pulveroboletus ravenelii. The sequence continues at coordinate 17,187 of JBBPMH010000502.1, forward strand.
CCCAAGCTCACGCCCCCAACTGTTCCACATCCTTTCCAACACCCTCAACTTCTCCCACCGGCCCAGACTGGGGTCCTCCAGGTCCTGCACATCCTCCACGAACCCCTCGTGGATATGTGATCGTGCGGGCAACGACGTGAGGGCATACTGCCGAAGGTGAGCCAGTGACAACACAAGAAGCCCCGTTGTCAGAGGTGGAATCGAGTTTGGGGATGATTCTACATCGTGCGACTGGATTACATGTCTGTGTGGTGTCTTTGGTTGAAAAAGCAAAAGGCGTTCGATCCTCCTGTCCCTAAAGTTAGCTTTGCGTCCCAGTCACAGAAGACAACGGTACGGACCTCACTGCGAGCCAGACGCTCATTTGGCGGTGTGCGCCGCCATACTTGCTACGGCCGCCGAATACAAGTTGCTTGAGGAACCCTCCGACCACATACACGACTCCAAGAGCTGGTGCGACGCCGACAAATGCAAACGTAAGCTCTTGGGACTTGAGCAATTTATCGATGCCCGTCAAAGCTTGGTCAATGTCAACCTGGCGCCAGTCAGTCCAAAGGGGTCACGATGGCAACCTTTTGCACGAACCTTTGCTTTCTGCACTTGCACGAACAACGACCTCAGTAAAGTGCCAGCCACAGCAGATTTGAAGGGCTGTTTGATGTCGTCCTCGTAGATCTCAAGGATGGGCGTGAGGTCTCCCATTCGTATCTGATCTGACAGTGCGGCCAGCTGAGCTTGAGTATAACCCAATTTGTCGTGAGCTAGTGCGAGTGCCATTCGCTCGAGAGACTACCGGAGAATACAATGAACAGTGAACCAGAGTTGAGCGTACAACGCACATTAAGGTCAGCAGATACTGCTTCGGGGCGAACAATGACGCCTTCCTCCCCGCCTGCCCGGATAGTCCTGAAGACCTCGCGAAGAGGCTCCAAGAGCCAATCCGTGACGAAATTATGCATGGTCTCGAGTGCATCCTTTGCAAGATCGGTTAGCGTGGCCCGGGAGGCATACAGAGTCTTGACGCAATAAAAAGTTAGAGGGGGGAGGAGCAACAAACGCGGCCACAACAACGTGAATCGTGATGGTCGACGAAGATCGTGGTCATCGAGATAAGACGTATGCTCCCCCTTGCGGGAGAGGAGGATTGCCTTGGATAGCTCTATGAAATCGGAAAGCAGGTCTTGCCTTGACAAGTCGACCGATGTCGCAGAGGCCAGTGTGGTCACGACCTCGACGAGAGAATCAGGATTGGGTGCACCTCCGCTCGACAAGCTCTCACATTCGATGGTCAAGGTGCGCATGAGCATGGGTCTCATTCCAACAAGCTTTCCGAGCACTTCCGCTCTGTCATTTCGGATTTTTTCGTGTGCCTGCCGTTTTAAACGGCACTCATCGCGCGCGAGACGAAGCGGTGAGTACAGGGCGAATGTCATTCCATTTGCGATGTGTCGGACGGTGTCACACAGGATGGAGAGAATTGTAGAGGTAGAACTTCGCGAGTCTACATGGAGGACAGGCCGAAAACACGTCAGCGTGCTAGAGAGGCCACTCTTCAGGTGTGGAAAGAGGATAGAGAGGAACGAGTGCGATCGGCTTCGGGATGAAAGGAGGTCACGGAGAGCGGAAGGGCGGAACATTGACGGGTGAAGCGAACCATCGCTAGATCGCAGGACTTGTAGCAAATTCAATATACGTTTTGGGAGAGCTGGCGGGTTATCAATACTCTGTCATGGGCAGGGAAACGAATGTCATCGTAGGCTTACTCTGGAGGAGGTACAAGCCAGCTCGTCGGCTCGAGTGCTCGACTTCTGCCCACCACTCCGCGTCATCCTGAGCAGCACTCGCCTCATCCAAGTAGAGGTCGAGTGCATTCGCGTACAGGCCGAGAGCAATTCTTGATAAAACTATCACCTCAGACGGGTGCTGCTGCCCGCTGGCGTACAGGGCTGCATTGGCTTGTAAAAGCGTTAGTACATCCCGAATGATATCTGCGCTGAACGGGGGTTCGAGAATCGCGTCGATTTGCCGCCAGGGTTGCTCTGTGCGTGGGTCGAGTCCGGTGAGCGGAAGCTGGGTGCCGGCGAGGGCAAGGAGGGGCTTGGTGTAATGAGCAGAGTAAACCAGCGACATGAACGAAAAGTAGTAACGACACAAATCAAGTAGTCACTCGTCCCTCCAGATCACTTGACCAGCAGCCCATCTCTCTCCCCACATAACCCGCTTATGATACGTCTTTCTCAACTCTCTGAACTCCCTGACAAAGTTGTCCACATCCGACGCGTCGTTGGACCCAGAAGTTAAAGAGGATTGAACAAATGATGATGCAAGGGCTTCGGATGCGTTGTCCTGGTCTGTTGTTGCATGTCGGAGGCGGAGGAGGAGGAACTGCGAACTGAAGCGCTGCGACACTGCGTCAGACCAACGTCGGGCGGGTCGAGCTATAGGACCCACCTGATAGACCTCTTTTTGCTCGCGCTCAACTTCTTTCCACCGCGCCTCGAGCGACTTTGCTTGGTCGAATGCATCCTTGGTCTCGGACCGTAGCTGGTACAGCCGGTCTTGCAGCGACAGATTCGATTCTGCGAGCATAGCTTCAGTCGTGTCACAGCGGGCAAACTCATGGAGACAGACGAGCGATTGCTTCGTTCGCCGTTCCCAGTTCTTTCTGTGATTGATAGAGCGACTTGACACTCGGGAGGGAATGAAAGACGGCTTGAAAGTATACCGGGTCATTCAATAGGTCCTCGAGATCAGTCCGACTAGCATAAACGGGTCAGTGAGTATCTGGGACGTCCAAGAGGTCGGCGTGCCTCAGATGAGACAGCTCAGGAAACTCTGCCATGAGCGGGGTCAGCGTCATTGTCGTTGTGGATTGAGTTTCTTTTTCCTTTCTCATGCCCTCCATCGTTCTGCCCGGTGAACTCGTCCCAGCACAGCACATCAACCTCAAGCTGGGACCGGGCTTGCTACAGCTCTCAGCCCATCGCGCTTCTCCACACGGTCAGCCCATCATATCGACGCGCGCAGGGCAACTGGACCACTCCGCGAACAACAGCCGATGGTGGGTGGAGGGCAACGCACGGCGGGTATGTTTTCCTCGCGCCGTCTTGGTACGTTTGATCATCTTCAACTAGTATGTCCCAGCACCCCAAGAGAGCGTGATCGGCGTTGTTCTCGGCCGCAGCGGCGAGGGCTGGCGAGTCGACATTGGTTCTGCACATCCCGCGCTCCTCGATGGACTCGCATTCGAGGGTGCTACCAAGAGGAGTAAACCCAACCTCAAAGTATGCAGTTCAACCCATCTCTCGTTTACTCAAATCCATCTTGTGTACAGGTTGGTGCCTTGGTCTACGCTCGCGTATCCCTCGCGCACAAAGACATGGAGCCCGAACTGGAATGTTTCGATGCTCAAACACACAAAGCCGAAGGTTTCGGCGAACTCAGCAGAGGTTTTGTTGTGCAATGTAGTCTGCGGATGAGCCGACTGTCCGTGTTTCGTCTGTTCCTACGTGCTACCTCGAACCTGATGACATCTGCAGTTTGTTGGACCCAAAACACTTCTTGCTTCCCTTTCTAGGTTCACGCTTTCCACTCGAGGTGGCCGTGGGTGTGAATGGCAAGATCTGGATCAGCACGAAGGAAGTAAAGCAGACGATCGCCGTCACTCGATGCATCGAGGCCGTCGACCCTGATGGTGGCGGTATGGATGAAGGGGGTGTCAAAAAGCTTTTCAGTAGGCTCGAAATATAAAATTTTGGTGGATTAGGGGGCCGACGGTTGCACATGCCAAACTGCAAACGTCCATGACTTCTTGGTAGACATGTCTGGTGGTATTCCGGTGAATGACTGCGGAATGAAGGCTGGCATGTTTGGCAATGACACACTTGAGTATACCGATAATGCAAATGGACCGGGATGGACACCACCTATTCGTGGTCTGCTACACGAGCTCTCTTGAGGGCTCTCCTGCCTGTACCAATACTTTGAGCATCCTCGTCACTGACAGTTCCTGCGCTTCTGCGCATGGCGCGCTTCCGCCTCTGATATTCTCGGTCACGGTTCTTCTTTTGCTGAGCAGCCGTAAGCTCCTGGGCTCGCGGGGCTGGGGGAACGACGACCGTCGTGACGCCAGGGGTAGTTGAATGTTTGAAGTCGTCCGGTGCCGGAGTGGACTCCTCGCCTTCTCCTACTAGATCGAGCGACTATGGTTTCGGGTGGGGTTTAGCGGGGGCGAGCAAAGTTAAATGGGCATGCCTTTGACCAAGTCCCGCTGCTGCTCGAGAACCAGCGGTCTCCGTCGCCTATTTCGTGTTTCCGTCGCGCCGCTGCGCCCTGGGTTGGTTTGAGGTAGCCGTCGAAACCGTGTATGATGTTTCCGGTCGACGCAGTGTCGGTGAGATAGCTTGTCTCGAGATTGTAGATAGACAGCTCGATTTGAGCCTGGTCGCGTTAGTCTACACCGGATGTGGAGGACTAGGAGACGTACTAGCTGGCGGTCAGCGGCCCTTTTCTTCATGAGCATCTTTGCGAGCTCATCCCTGACCTTGTCAAAGCGCGTTTTCTCTTCAGCACTGGCGGATGGGTCTTTGTTCGCCATGACTCGCCACGCTGCTCGCCGTCCTGTGCGATGCCCGCAGTGGTGCCGCCACAAACAACACGATTTCCTCTTTCGTCAGGAAGACGTACGCGTCCAACCCTCGCACTTTCCTCATCGTCCTCCACGACGCTCAGCATGTCTTCAGCACCTCCGCCACCTCCAGAAATCTCTTCTCAGGACAAGCAGCCGGAATCACAGCTCACTGCATCCCAGCAAGCGCAGGACGCTGCGGCCATGGACACAACCCCAGATCATCCTCCGGAGGAGACCTGGGACGATATTCCTGCAGATATCTTGTCGCTGAGCACCGACGAGATCTTGACCAGAATACGCCTCATCGAAAACGATATCAAGGTCCGTGTTTTCCCTGCAACGGAGCGTCTCAACCAGGTTCAATGTATTAACACGCCCTAGGTCATGAAATCAGAAACACTACGGCTACAACACGAGCAGAGCGTCATGAAGGAAAAGATTCGTGATAATGGTGAGAAGGTCAAACAGAACAAGGTCCTTCCCTATCTCGTCGGGAATGTCGTCGAGGTAATGCTGCCCCGTTCCATCCTCACGTCCTCCCTTTCATTTCTACCACCGTAGATTCTGGACGTTGACCCCGAGTCTGAAGAAGATGGCGCAAACCAAGACCTCGACTCGATGCGTAAAGGCAAATGTGCTGTAGTAAAGACGTCGACTCGACAAACGGTATTCCTCCCACTCATCGGACTCGTCCCACCCGAACAACTCAAGCCTTCCGATCTCGTCGGCGTCAATAAGGATTCTTATCTTATACTTGACAAACTTCCGACAGAATTCGACTCCCGGGTAAAGGCAATGGAGGTCGACGAGCGCCCCACTGAAACGTATACCGATATAGGCGGTTTGGAGAAGCAGATCGAAGAATTGGTGGAAGCAATCGTGTTACCGATGGAGCAAGCGGATAAATTCAAGACCCTTGGTATCAAACCACCCAAGGGCTGTTTGATGTATGGCCCGCCTGGTATGTCCATTCTTCCTGACATTCTTCTTGTTATATGAGCGTTGCCTAGGTACTGGAAAGACCCTTCTGGCCCGTGCCTGTGCTGCTCAGACAAAAGCATGCTACCTCAAGCTCGCTGGCCCTTCGCTGGTGCAGATGTTCATCGGTGATGGTGCAAAGCTCGTCCGTGATGCTTTCGAACTTGCAAAGGAAAAGGCTCCGGCTATTATCTTTATTGATGAGCTTGACGCCATCGGTACCAAGCGGTTCGACTCTGAGAAAAGTGGAGACCGTGAGGTACAGCGAACGATGTTAGAGCTCCTCAATCAACTAGATGGTTTCTCGAGTGACGAGCGTATAAAGGCAAGCCTAGGCCTCATCCTGTGGCAACTACTTGATACTGAGCTCGGGTGTGTTCAGGTTATTGCTGCCACGAACCGTATCGATATTCTCGACCCTGCCCTCCTTCGTTCCGGACGGTTAGACCGCAAGATTGAATTCCCCCTGCCAAATGAGACAGCCCGGGCCCGTATCCTCGAAATTCACTCTCGCAAGATGGCTGTCAGCTCTGATGTCAACTTTGAAGAGCTCGCTCGTAGTACGGACGAGTTCAATGGCGCACAACTCAAGGCGACGTGTGTGGAGGCTGGTATGATTGCTTTGCGAGAGGGTGCATCGAAGTTGACGCATGAGCACTTCCTGAGTGGCATTGCAGAGGGTGAGTTTGCGAGCCCTGGCTTCGCTCCCGCAGCTGATGCAGCTTCGCGAACAGTGCAAAGTAAGAAGAAGAATGACTTGATGTACTTTGCCTAGTTGTCGTTTTGTTGCCCGTTTCTGGGACCATGTCCGTTGTAATGGATAACTCCGTAATGCGAATGGCTGCTCGACATCGTGCATGCATCCGAAGTGCGTTTTACCCTCTGTTCGGCGAACTGTCCATGCCTTGATCGGGACAGTATCAAAACTAGGGATTCATTTCTCTTCAAGTCACGACAATAGTTTGTATCTAGATCTGTCAGGTGGTTATTTATTTTACTGTTCATTGAATGAATGAATGTAGACTTCTGAGTAAGGAGTGTATCAAGTCCGATCAGTATGAAATGAAATTACCAATTACCAAGTTAATGTATCCATAAAAGTGTGACTGGCCAGTACGTCTATGAGCGCTTGAGCAACGGGAACTGCAAAGTGTCCCGATCTAAAGGTCACTTCTTGCTCAACGCTTGCAACTGAACGTATTCATAATAACCTCCGCGTAACGCTAAGAGCTCATCGTGAGTGCCAGCTTCGCTGACACGACCTTCCTTTATGAAGTAACTAGACATGCCACCGTTAGGTGTCAGACATGGCCAAAAACCAACAACTCACATGCAGTCGGCATTCTGGATCGTAGATAAGCGGTGAGCAATAGCAATTGTTGTGCGGCCCTTGGCAGCCTGATCAAGGGCTTCTTGCACAACCTTCTCCGAATTCGAATCCAATGCTGACGTGGCTTCATCCAATAAGAGCACCTTGGG
>JBBPMH010000503.1:0-24238 GCA_038090235.1 Pulveroboletus ravenelii
GTATTGACTTTAGTAATACCTCAGACAAGTTTTGAAAAGTTCTCAGACTCCAAAAAGAGTGTGAAAAAGTCAGGGCAAGACCTGAAGATGTGTAAGAGCTAGAAAAGAATGTGACATTTTGCTGATGAAGTACGTACCAAAGCACGCGCCCAGTCAAGCACCATGACTGGAGTAAGTGGCATAGTACCACCTGATGGCGTAATATATGTAAGCTGGCTATCGTTGTTGTTCTTGTATAATTTCATGAGCTTTATATGCCATCGAGCAAGACGTGTGTCCAAATCCGACACTGATTGAGATGGTAAGGACTATTAGAAATCATATTAGAAACTGTTGAAACCATAGTAAGAAATGGAATACTTGGTTATCATCTGACACATTTGACTCTTCATCTCCAGAGCAGCCATCCGCTTGACGTGATGGGAGTCTCTCGACATGCTTCATGTCCACCGAGATTTTCGTTGCCACGCTGGGGTCACTGGCAGCATCATGAATCTTTTGCACCATTTCCTTGTAGTCAGTCTCATTGTCAATGTCCATTGCATCATTGGCTCGCTGGCTAAAAATGTTCATAGTAAATCAGAGTAAGTCGTCTGCAGCACAAGATGATATTATACCCCTTTGACTTTGGCATGGTAAACTTGAACGAGAACCGTTGCTTGCTGGAGACTTTGTATTGAGTCTGACCATGCTTCTTGAGAATACTTTCTAGAAATTCAATATAGTTGTTCTCATTGAGCGGGAAAAGCAACTCCTTTGTTTTGAGAGACTTCTCTTGTTGCTTGGTAGTACTCTTTGCCCTGGATGACTGCCTGAGTGCAGAGTAGACGGTGAGGGCAACAGCAAAGGCATACTGCCTCTCAGCTGGTTGGTCGGACATGCCAGCAACGCACAGTGTGCAAAATTTGAGCCGACATGAACTTGCTTACTCAGACCACTCAGCTGCGCCCGGGGTCCTCTCCCGGCTGTCTCCGAGGCGCGACTTTTCAGAATTCGTTTTCCCTAGAGATATGCAAACCGCTGTAATTATCGTTGGCAGATCTACCACATACTAGACACCGACTGGCCAAAGTAATCAAGAATGGAACATGTGAGCTACGGTCAAAGTCTCCCAGTAATGTGCATTTCTCGATGTGATCGTGCCCCGAGTTCAACGCTTTGCCAGGACCAGGTGGACTGTATCGCGGGTCTTTTCGACGCCCATCTCGGGCTGGTCATTGATGTGTGTAGTCCATTCGTGGAGCCAAATGTCTAGTGTATCATTTATTCAGATTTACGACATTTACCGTGATCGGGTCGCGATAGAACGCGAATACGCATCAAAGCTCCAGCTTCTAGCGAAAAAGGCCATTGAGCGGAAGAACAAGGTTGCAACTCTGCTCGTCGCTGGGGACAGTCCTACGAAACCTTGTTCCGACAGCACTATCCAACAAAAGTTGGCTCACCTTCTAGCATCTCGTCATACCTTCTCAAAGATTAGCCTTGGTTTAGCACATTCATTAACGCATATGCCCAAATCATCACATCTATCTCAAGCGTCTCCCAAGACCATGTTCAACTAGCCGACACGATCATCGCCCAAGTTGCAGAACCCCTCAAGGCATTAGAGCGCCGAAACGAAAGCCTGAAAAGAAAGGTTCGGATCATCCGCTGCGGCTCGTTGGATGTCGCCAACTTCACCTGTCTCGCAGCAATCCCAGTTTTACCAGAAATTGCTATCGGAACGGGAACGCTTTTATCAGGATCGGCTCAAAGTTTGTGTCCCCAGCGGTCCCTTCTCTGAGTGAGTTAATCTAATGTTGGTATAGAATAAGCATAAGGAACGTCTCCCGTCTTGGCGGAGCCTCGACTGTATACAGTATTGACTTCTCCTCAGTATGACGACGACTGTGCCGAAGTTGAGGTATACCGCCAGAAGCAGGTACTTTGTTCCGCGATCTTGCCCACATGATCATGGTAAAACGGCAAACAGGGCCAGGCTCAACAAGAACGGCACGCTGATCGTGCAGTCCGACAGTACGAACATCATCGAGACGAAATGCTTACTAGCAAGAAGTGGGTTGCTCAATCGTACGTCAAGACCACCAACTGACCACCTGCAGCGTATACCTTATTTCCATCGCAGTGGCCAACAAAGTCAAAGATAAGTTCTATACTGAAGACTTACCTAAGCTCGAGGATGTGTGTGACGTTACCTTGAGCTTTTAGTCCGCGTCAGTAATATTGACCAATCACTACCCAGAATTTCCGTGAGTGACGTTTCTTTCAACTCTGAGACTCCCTTTGCAACAACAGTTCCAGAGCAGCTGCAGACTCGGCTTGTGGAGGATTGCAGGAATGTACTACTTCGAGCGCAAACGATACAAGTATCACATCAAGAAGTGCTGAAGGATCGCCTTGCTTCCGTGACAGCCGCCCTTGATGGAATCCAACCTCAAAAGGACCAAAATCTTTATATTGATCTGAACATCAGACCATTTAGTTTACCTAATGACTGGAACTTCGAGCCATGCACAAATCACTACGATACTGTGGGTTAAGAGGATGAGGATCCCATCGGCTACATTAATTCTTGACATTTTCCAGAACAATTTCTGTCTCGAGTCCTCCCCAAAGGTGTTTCTTCAGAACAAACTCAGTCATTCGCGGAGAAACCTACAGAAACTGTCACCAGTTCTTACCACCAAACGTGAGGGGGGCACATCTGGTTGATGTATGACTACAGATTCACGTCATGCAGGTAACGAGACAGAGAAGTACACCAATTTGATTGCTTCATATTCCGCAGACAGCACGTTTGGGAGCATCGACGATGCCGTGAATGTATTGTACCCTATCTCTAATGGTGCATATTCGGTGAAAATATTTTCTGCAGGGTTATCTTGATGCCCAGCACCAACTGACGTTCTTCGCAATCTCGGAGATCGTCCTCTCCACAGAAATTAACACCATTGCGGCAGCGCTTGGGGGTAGGTAGAAGCCATTCATTCTTGGGTATCCAAATCTGACGGAGATGCATCCTCAGATGATGAAGGTGGTTCCCGTCCGCATGACTTCAAGAGTTCATCATTCTCCATTCCCACTACGTGTGGCTACTGCAAGGTGTGGACCGATCAGTAGGTTATGCCACTCAGGATATTTACAAAACACAGGCTTCGATCTGGGGACTAAGCAAGCTCGGAAAAACGTGCAAGGCGTGCGGCTTTTCAGTTCACGCAAAGTGCGAATTAAAAGTAAGAAAAATCATTCCTTGTTTTCCATCTGTGTGAATATCTGAAAGGTACCTGCGGAATGTTCCGGTGTTCGTGGTGATCACAAGGGCACGGAAACGCCGTCTAGAAATTCGTCGACGCTATCCCAAAAGGGGGTTAACAATGAGTCCCCTCGAGTGATCGCTTCCACGAGACCCACTTCTATCCACTCTTCCGCAGCTGATGACATGAGAGAAACTTCAACGCTGTCCTCGTTCGTGCGAGTCGACGCACCGCATGATCATCCACCAGCTCGTGTCATATTTGACTTCACAGCATCCTCACCTTTTGAGCTGAGTGTTTCCGGCAAGTGGATTCTTCCCATGGACATGTGTCATCTTATGAACACACGATTCTCGATATGTTCATAGAAGGAGCGACTGTCCATGTGATAGAGGAGGACGATGGTTCGGGTTGGGTTAAAGTGACTGACAATCACGGTGGGAAAGGACTCGTTCCAGCTTCCTATCTTGAGACCGCCGACGAAAAACCACTCGAGCCGTCTGGGAGTTCTGAGCAACCACAGGCGTCTGGTAAATTCGGTAGGCATCATCCTGCTTGCTGGCCTGAACCGGATGACGAGGGAGAGCGCATACCAGTACGAGCGATATATGATTACAAAGCCCAAGGCCCTGACGAGCTCAGCATCAAAGAAGGAGAAGTACTTGAGCTTTCTTCCGGACTACACGGCGGTCAGAACCGCGCAGACGGATGGTGGGAGGGTGAGAAAACTGTTGTCACCCTTCATTTAAACGATTGACGGATTACAATCATAGGGTATTCAAATGCCGGAATGAAGGGAATATTCCCCAGTAATTATGTACGTCCCTTCTTGCGAGAAAAAAAAAAGCAACAAGGTTATTGAGTATATGGACGCGCGGCAGGTCGAATTCGCCTGATCTTTTTGCAGCGGCACGCTTCCGTCGGTCTGGTTACATCAAATGTTTGCTGTGTATGTTCCACACTCTTACCATAAGCCGCACGAACCCATGATTTCAGGCAGGCATGCTGCAGGTTTCTTCTCGTAAGTGGCGCGGAAGTGAACGGTCGTACCGATTCTGTGGCTTAATGATGGGACCCCTACCTGGGAGAGAGAGGATTTTTTAAGTGTCGCCTGAGCGTAGCATTACTCCAGGTGAATATATTGCATCACGGGCTTGGCTTAGCCGAGCAACCCATGCCTGGAGGGGAAAACACGAACCGTGCGGCTCTACTGCTTTAGGTCGATTAGAACGGTCACAGTGGTCACGAGCCACTTTTGAGACCTTGAGAGACTGACCATTTCCCTGAAACTGGTCTTATTCTTATCGATAGGAGGTGAACTGACCAGCAGCGCCAGGAACGATCGCAAGGGATGATGTCGTACAATTACGACACCATGCGTCGTGCTAATGGTAACTGGATGAGAGTCAGCCAAGACAAATATGGTGCTCCATCACAATTAACAACGAGAAAGGATATGTGTCTGGCTTGTGAGTTTCCATCCGAAGCCCTTTTTTTCACTGCTCTCATGACAAAGAACTGGATTTGTAACGTTCGATCGCAGGGTACGGGTCTAGGCCAACACCAGTGCGAAACACAAGGCTGGTTCGCACAGCCTACCTACCGAGACGTCAAAGCGATCGTCTAGTAGGGTCTGAACGTTGGCTTATCATCCTAGCCGCTATCTGGCAGTCGGATTAATTTACCCCTCAAATAGTTAAATCCCGGGGCGTGCGTACCATCCTGTTTCTCAACAGCGTGTAAAAGCCGGGCTTCTGTTGACCGCTGTTGACCAATTGATTAATATGTATTTGACTGATAGGACCCGCTCCACCGAAATATCTCCCCCTTTGGCTCTAGCTGGGATAGCCTTGATACGGATTTTATCTTTTTTCACTGTCGTTCCCATTCCGCCCCGTCGTATTTTCCTTGGGCCCAAGCTAGGGGTCGAACTTGTCTTTTGACGCTTCCATGCGTCAGCTGTCCTCGTCACGTCGTACCCACCATATTGAATGCCACAAGCTACGGCGCGGTCATCCCAATTCACCGACCACCCATCGTCCAATGCCAATGCCAAGGCTGCTCTACCTTTGGAACGATTGGATCTGTTGATCGCGACAAGTCCCTCTCCTTCACCAACGGAGAGGGAGGGGCAATGCCCGAAATTTTCACTGTCCGAACTTGTCGACAGAACGCTAGCCGCGCTGCAGATTCATCAAGGGACCTGTCACGAGTGCCTTTTTTTTTGTCTGAGAACGAGGACAGCCTTTGCCTGTCGTGTGCCAAAACTTGGGAGTCCTTCTTTCGGGTTCCCCCCTCTCCCCAATGGGCCCATATTGCGTGTGTTCGGAAAATACGTTCGAGTTCGTCGTTTGGTGCATTTGGCGTTGATCTATCAATTTATCAGATGGTGCTTCGAAGACAGGTCCAGAGGGCCATACGAACCCGGCGTGGATCATCGTTCTGCATCATTCCGTAGGTCAGCCACCCGTGGCATCAAAGACCAAATTTTATCGCGTTGTTTATCGGATCTCCCCATCGCGGTCTGTTCTAGAACAGAAGGCTGAACTTTGGACCGCACAGACACGGGGTGCGAGACAACGCGTCAACGGACACACACACCACTCCACAGGTATAAAAGACACTGTCCATGAAACGGTGAGAGCAATACATTCAGTCAACCCACCTCTTCTGTTGCATTTACTCATTCGTTTGCGTCTTTTTGTGGCTACGCAGGTGCATTTACATCGGAGCTCGTTCCCTGCATCATCGTCGCAGGTCCGCGCAAATGAACACTGTCGGTGTCGTTCCGCTCACTTGAGCGAGCCCCGCGTCGGTGCTCTTGCGATGGATGACTGCGACGTTGATCCTTGGAAAGGACGCTTGCGCGTAACGCGCCCTCGTACCTCGGCAAGCGAATACATACGGGTCTCCTTCGTCCTCCCTTCCCCCCTCTCGCCCCCGCCGTGTCGCGGTGAGGATGTCCCCCGCTGGGGAGGCATGACATGTCGGCTGCTGCTCCGCCCATACCCACACACGCCCGCTCGACGGACTGATCGGTTTCTCCGGCGTATGACTGTCGTCGGCGGACGGTATGGGACATCCCGACGGATTAATTGCCAAGTCGTACGGCAATTCCTTGTGCTCGCTACGGTTTCCTGTCCTCCGGCAACTCGGATATTCCCCATCACGTCATCCCGACGCTTGTCAGAGCCGAAAGTGAGTGAGCGAGGAAACCGTAGCCGACTACAGTCAACTCCCTCTTAACACACACCTCTTGGGATAGGCCCAGGGGTATGGCTTATGGGAGAGTATGGGTTATGACCGGGGTTGGAAGCAGTGAAAATGAACTTTGGGAAATAGAAATTGTATGTGTTAAGAGGGAGTCGACTGTAGATTCATACCGACCTCGGGATGGACTCCGCCCGTTTTCTTTTGGACTAGTGTAAAACTACCCTGAAATTTCCTTTTTTTGTTCGTCCTCATCCAATCACAGCTCTTGTGTTAGCGTTGTCAAGCGATAACGTTACGCTAGTGACTTGCCGCGAGGTGAATCGAATTGAATCGAAGTGGCATTTTGGTTTGAATTCGTCGGACCACTTCGTTCTGCATCGAAGTCAGACGAAGCCACTTCTCGGAGTAAGCACGAACTGCCCGGAAACATGGACTGGTCAACCAATCAGATAATGCTATGGTAATCTAACCCTCATTTGCATATAGCCCCTCAAGGCCTCAAGTTCAACATATGCTTCTGCTGCCAGCCTGCCACTGGTTCATCCACTGCTCTTGCGGTGACTCAACTGGACCAGTAGATATCAGACTGTAGTCTAAAGATAATGTACTTGGCAGTTCAACGGACCTCCTGAAGTGAGCGAGGTGACTTCGTTTCACTTCGGGTGTCGTTGAACTGCGTGGCGCTTGTTCGAAGCGAACCGAATTAACCTCCAACTGACTTCGCTTCGACGGCAATAGTACGTTACACAGCTACTTTGCAGATACAGTCAACTCTCTCATAACACATACCCCTCGGAACACTTCCGACGCCTGAACGTTGAACCACAAAAAGTTTTGTTGAGATACAGTGAGAAGGATTTATAATAGTACAGGATCTCATCTACAAATTTTCTCTATAAGTCACCCTGTTGAGTTCATATTTCGGCCAGCAGCACTGCCTGATGGGGTATGTGTTATGAGAGAGTTGACTGTAGTTAGCCACGCTCCCGACATGGGACGATACAAGAAATGGGTGTCTTGCTCGAAATACAGGCGAAAATAATTACATAAAAGAACAGACAGTGCAGTATGCAGTCAGTCCATCGAATCAAACACGGAAACAGATAATTAAAATAGCCCCGTCGACTTTTTATCATCGCCCACCGACACCGATCGCCGTGCGCATGTACGGGTTGCTCCCGCCCATAGGCCCGTAGGTCGACGGTAACGCACCGCCCAACGACGACGCCGTCGGAACTGGCACCCCGATTCCCATCGGCCCGCCCTGGCTCTGTCCATTGCTCGCGCCACCAATCCCAGGCGTCGCCGCTCCGTCCCGTGCGTCCCTCGCAAGCGTCAGCGCCACGACACTCCGATCTTCCCGCTCCGCGATCGTCGCCCCTCCACGCACGTTGTCCGTGAACCCGTTCGGGACTGAGAACGTCTGCCCAAGCCCGTACAACTTTCCATTATATTCCCCATCGTCGACCTCGTCGCCAAAGTAGAGCTCACGCATCTTGAAGAACGTCGAGGCGGTGAGGAGCGAATCCGAGCCCGCTTGATGGGACGTGCCTATCCGCATGACCTTGTGCGAACGTCAGCGGGTTCGTTCTCGAGTTGGGAGAGAAGGGTCGGCCGGAGAAGAGAAAAAGAGGGACGTACACCAAGGTCATCTGCGACGTCCTGTAATCCTCCCTTGAGCGACTTACAAGCGCGCATCATGAACTTGATGTCATAGCAGTGCGGAAACCACGTGCGAAGACTCTCGAAAAAAACGTCTTCCGATGTTGGCAACGACACGGCAGTGAGCAGCTTCACAAGGTAGCCAAAGTCATAGCCACTGTCAGAATGAAACAAAAGGGAAGTAAAAACGACAGTGAGCGACCGGCTCGACGGGGCGGACAAGAAAGGAGAGTGATAGCGACAGTGATCACGATTGTGCCGTGTTGGGGGGAAAAAGAGGTAAAGTAGGAACCCACTCACCTGTGAAACGATATCCACCGGGCTTCCGGAACGAGAACGAGACCAGAGGTGATGAACAGCTCTGCAAAATCGTTTGGCAGGATACCCATCTCTTCGTGTCTCTGAAATTCGATTCCCGATTTCTGCAGCAGTTCGATCGACTCTGGCGCGTACATGTCCTCGCTAGAAAGAAAAAGAAAAAAGTCGGGTTCATAACCCGAGTGCGCACAACGAAGCAAACGTCATGCGCACCCGATGCTAAACTTGAAATTAAACTGCCAGGTCGTGACATCTTGAGGAAAATTGCCCTCCTCATCTGCGAGCGTGATGCCGATTTGGATGAGCTTGAGGAGATCGACGTTACAGCGCATGGTTTGGTAATGATAGTCTGACGACGTTTTGAAGGTGCCAATAGGCCTGGCGACGACTCCGGGAAACTCGGTGTCCTGTCGTTATGGATCCTTGGATGTGGTGCTGTGTGTGTGGGGAGAGGAGACGTGAGACACACCATTGCGACATAGGAATATTGGTCGATCATTTCGCGGATATGTTGCATCTCTGCTTCGAGGTTCGGTGCCCATACCTCCCGTATTCGGGACATGGTGGACCGTAGCGCTTGTGCTGGCCGTCCGAGTCCTTGCAGTCACTTGCCCAGCTGCCCCATTTGCGTGTCCACAATGCTCGTCTTATGTAAGCCACCTCCAAAATTACACAGCCTTGTTATTCGTAATACATATCGACACGCAGGGTATCTCAAGAAACGACCAAGAAAGAGAGAAAGGAAAGCCAAGATGCCATGCCATGACGGGGCTAAAACCACGACATGTACGTATTACTCTGATTCTCCACGTTCGATCCCAGTGCACCGAAATCAAAATTGAACGTATGGTTTCCTACACGTTGCGCCCCAACGCCAGAAGTCGCCGAGTCCGAAACAGGGTGCCTCACCGAAATCAGATCGCCGTCCCGTCCAAGCGCCAGCGCCAACATGTCCGACGACAGGTCGTGGGCACTAACGGGGTCGGGGCGAGTTTCCGATTCAAAGTGTGCAGGTCTGCTCTGTGGCACGAATGGCGACATGGCGTGAAGCGGAGGAGGACGCTGGTCAAGGTCTTGGAGACACCGTATCAGGTCAGGATGCACGGTAGCAAACGGACTCTTTCCGTCGTCCGCGCCAAAGAAAACAACCTTTGGCGCATCCTCTCGATCAACGTCCATCGCTGCAGCATCGTCGACCGATGTTCTCCACTGCGCATACAACTTGCGTGATCGTTCCACAATCTTCGTCAGCAGGGGCTAGCCAAGCGGTGAGCACGAGGCGGGGGACGGGCCGAGTTGAACGGGACGCACCAGTGCCTGAGCTACTTTGGCGCATTCCTCGGCGACCTTCGCAAACAGTCGGTGGACGACGTCGAGTTCTTGAAGCGCAAACGGCGCGAGACTGAGAAACGGGGTCCTAGAAACGATCAGGGATAACGCAACCTGTAATAGCGCGGGAATCAAAGCATGGCCGACAGGCGTCGATGCATAACGTACTGCGCCCGAAAACGCATTGAACCAGAAACACATGAATCGCTTGCTTAACTGTGGTTCTCGTTCCTCAAGCGTTTTTAGGGTGGCGATAAGACGGGTAGCCGCCAGATACGTCGCCATGGCGGATGGTGCAAACTGGTGTCGGTAAGAGAACGCATCGCAATCACTCACGGCCTTTGTAAAAAAGTTTCTGTGCAACTGGAGAAGAACTGAGAGCAGTGCCCGCGTCTATAGGTGTTACGTGCAACGTGCGACGACATACACACCTATTTCGCGGCCGCTGGACACCAATACTTGCTGCATGGTGAGCTGCCGATTGTCGCGGATGCCGTCGACATTGAAGATGTCAAGGGTAGGTGGAATGGTAAAGTTGCGGATGGTCCTGTCCACGTCCAGAATTCTTTGGTAGGGCTGTTGCTGGGCTGATATCGCAGTTGTCAGGACCGGTGTTAGACAGTCCAGGAAGAATCCGTGTTTCCATTCATGGTCTGTCGGGTGGATGAGTGGGGGCCGCCTGATTTTGCGGGGCAACGCTCACATGACTGAGCACCCGGGACGATGTGCATCTCGGAGGCGGCATACGACGGACGGCGACAATCGACATGATCGAGGCATATCGAGGGGGGACGTCCGAGGGACAGAGCCTTGCAAAAGGTTGAAGAAGGGAGCGAAGAGGGATGGGGGACATACTAGACGGGCATCTAGATTGAGGAGCTCCCAAAAGAGCATTCTGCGGCGCTGCGATTCTTCGGGTATGACCTTCCATCGGTTTCCATCACGATCTAGAGAAAACCGCGGTAAGCGGACTGCGACGCGGTGATTGCAGGGTCACGTACGGAGACCCAACTAGAGGGGGGGGGAAGGGTGAGTGGGATCAGGAACAGGGGTTGGGAACTCACACTTTGCGCCAATTTTACGGCGAGTCCCATGATGCTCCAGGCATATGCGACGGCCTGACTCTTGTCAGAGAAAATGAGGAAATACCATACCATGTAGAACTGAAACTCCGTGACGACGATGACATGAGGTGGGCAACGGATGACGTACAAGTGTCTGGATGAGGTCCAGATTGGGCTCGTCCATGAGGTTCATTTCGCAGAGGGATGCCCTCGCGAGACGGTGATAGAGATCTGCGCGGGGGGATTCGTGCCGCTGGTTCAGATCGACGAGGAGACCGATGGACATCATGACGAAAAGGAGGGATAGTCGTCGGAAGCAGAGGCCCTGGAGTGGGGTTGTGTAGACGTGATGAACCAGATTTGGGAGCCAGGTCTCGCTAGGGTCAACGTTGTACCTTGTGGGAGTGGTGAGAGGGGGGGGGGAGCGCGGGAAAGAGGGGCTTACTGCCAGAGTGCATTGAGACGGGCTTGGGTACACAAGTACTCGGCCTCTTCGCGCGGGGGGAGCATGCTGTATATGCGCTCGCGCATGGGGTTGTTAGGGAGCCAGGGATAGGGGAACGTCTGGCTCAGTTTGTCGATCTCGGGGGAGAGTCTGGGGATGTCTGTGTGTGCGATCTCGACGGACGAGTTCCTGTCCTGAGGAGAAGGGCAGGTGAAGCGGGGGGACGAGAGACGAGAGGGGGGTGATACTGAGGGATGGTCCGCGTCGGGCGGAGAGAGGTGTGAGGAGGACGGGACCTGGTCCTCGCGGAGGAGTGTGCGCGTCGGGGCGCCTGTCTGGGGGCTGTAGAGCTCGAGCGAGTTCTTGATGCGGAGGAGATCCTGGGCAAGGAGGGGGTGTGGATCAGGGGCGCATTTGGTCTGGAGGGAGCCGAGGGCGTCCTCGAGCTGGCGTATGCGATCGCTCATCTGGATTATCTTTGCATGGAGCTGCTCGGTGTTTGCGAGGATGAACCTGCTGCCTTTGCCCGAGGTGAGTGCGCCTGTGCCGGGGGGGGTGAGCATGTGCGGTGCGAGCGGGGAGGGACAGACCGTCTGGGCATATTTCAGCGCAGCCGCGCTTTGAGCAGGACTGGCATGGGAACACACGATCACACTAGCAATGGTGAGCACGCGGGCAGAGATAGGCGAGGGGGGGGACGAGGACCTTGAGTTTGAGCCTGGGAAGGGTGAGGGGGCGGGGACGGGGGGGACGGGGACGACTTGCCTGCGACACTCTGCACAGGAGAGCGGCTGTTTCTTTGTCTTTCGCTCGTCCTGCCTCGGCCGTTTGTTGGCGTGCATCCTCCAAACGAGTTTATAAGAACCAACTCCGACCAGAACGGACATGTCTAGTCACTACTATCAATTACGTAATATCTCCCTATAGTCTCCCCCTCTCCGCCCGCGCCAGCATCCAGCGCGTCTCCGTCGCCGCCTCCGCCAGATAGTGTCGCAGCGCAGGACCGTCCCGCCTGAGGGTCGTGATCGTCCATCGCACATAGTCCTCGCCGATCGAGTATGACAGCCCATACCCGTCCGGCACAACTACACACCGTCAGCCCTGAATGACCCCGCACAACGCCAGCTCACCTTCTCCGTATCCCCATCCGTCGAGGTACCCCGACGACAGCTGCGACGTAGAGAGCTCCCAGTGGCTGCTCCGCGAGTATGCCACGTCCTCGTATATCCCCGGCACCTCTTCCCCCTCCCGCAACATCCGCTTGAGCCCAAACAGGTGCCGATCCACCCCATGTCCCTCACCCGCCCACCCCGCATACTCCAGGTGTCGCGCAACCGCGCGTCGGAACAATATCGCCCGTTCCGCGTCCTGCCATCGCGTCAGCATCATCCTCCATCCCCCACCCACACTCACCGTGACGTCCGGGTTCAGCATCGCCTCCGCCCACGCCTTGCTCTCCTTGCTCGCACTCCGTATGACCTCCGTCCGTCCCCGTTGATACTTGCGCGTCTGGCAGCTCTCGTACGTCACCCCAGGCCGGTTGAACATCTTGTGGAACGCCAGCTGCTTCACAAGCTGCACCCACGCGTCCGGTGACACCTTGAATGTCTTCATCAGCTCTTTCCCGTACCCTTCATAGTGCAGAACCTAATCACGCCCACACCTCAGCTCCGCGGGCACACACAATATCAAATTCAGGGACCCACCTGCATCTCGTGCTGTCCTACCAGCACGTCAAAGTGCTCGCACGCGCCGTCGACGTACTCTCGGCACCGTGCGTCCAGCTCAAACATGAGCTCCGTCGGTGCCGCAAGGTTCGCCCCGGTAGATTCCGTTCGGGCCGGCCCAAGATCGAGCCCGTGCGCGAGCGATCCCAGCATAAACTCGTTCATGCGCAGCGTAGGCGTCCCGTCCATACACGAGTGTTCGCCAAGGAACCCAGACCGTCCATTGTCGAACACGAGCACTGCGGCCGGGAGTTAGCTAGAAAACGAATGGCATAGAATCGTACATTGGTGTTTGTCGTAAAACCGGTTTCGTCCATCTCCGACCCAGCACGCCCAGGAGATCTCCTCGCGCGTGACCGGCTTTGTATCATCCAGACACACGACGACCGCAGCAGACTCGATCCGCTCCAACGACTTGCCGTTCACCGGCGAGGCTGCCAATAGCGCTCCCCGTGCCTGAATTGCAAGGCAAAATGTGAACGTGGCGTCAATTAGAGCAACCCTGAATGACCCACGTCCGTCCAAACATCGCGATGTTCGCTTGTCAAGGCACCAACAGGGACACCCTTGTCCTCACCCGCCAGCGCAATCACGCGTTCGACCTGACTAAGCCCAAAAAGGTACTCAGCGCAAAGCAAAAACAAAGTGACAGGGGCGACGACGCACACTTCAAGTTCGGCAGCACTCAGCGCCACTCCGGCCGGCGACGCAAGCGGCACCTCGAAAAACTTGTTCTTGCGCACAAACACGGCGTGATCGTGCGTCTGCGGATCAAACTTTTTCGCGGTGTCGCAAGGCTTGACTGGGTACCGACACGCGTGGAACCTAACATACATGGCAATGCCCCGTCAGCCGTCCGAAAGGATCCGTACACGAACGTGGCACACTGACAGCCACTTGTACGAGTCCATGCACAACGGCATTCCACGGGCCTTTTCCGGCTCGAGCTGGCCTCTATGGACAAATCCGCGTCAGCGTGCGGAAGAGCGTGAAACGAAACGAAACGAAACGAAACGTACGACTCCGTCAACGCCCTGAACGCCATCATCGCCTTGAGCAAACTTGCCGCCCTCCCTGCCGGATCCCGTCGACGCACGTCATCCACATGGACATAAAAGTAGCTCACAAACACCACTACCGGGTCGCGGTACCCCATGTACGCCGCCTCGTTCCACCAGTCCGCAAGCCAGTTTGCCACTCCAGGCTCGGCAGCACGGGATTCGAGGCGGCGCTGGAGGTCCGAGGCGAGTGGGGAGACGAGAAAGGCGTGTGCGCGTGCTTGGGTGGTCGCGTACTCGGCCTCGGAGAGGTGGGGTTTGACGGACTCGAGGTACTTGGCGACGGTGGATGCGAGCGGGGGGACGGGCAGGTGCGGGAGCGAGGCCTGGAAACGGAGCATGGGGCCCGCAGAGGGGTCCTCGACGTAGCCCTCTGGGAGGGAGTGCGGTCTGCGGATGGCGCGATTCTTGGCCATCTGGTATACAAGCTATGAAGGAGTCACGAATGAGCGATGCACCCCGCGTTCACCGAAAGAAATGGCCACGAACAGGGTAGCAGGATGACCGTCGAGAGACGAAGAGCCTGAACATGCGTTGGTATCAGTCGAACGGCGAGACGTGAAAGATATACTTGCCAGCTCGACCGCTCCGGAGATTGAGCGCAGATTGAGTTGGGCCGGCACTCCGGTTCGGTTGACCCGGCCATATCTCGTGATACTCACTACGTACACATGATATCAGTGCGGGCACAGCTTCCCCGCAACCTCCAGTATCAACCTGCGGGCCTCCTTCTTCCCACTCCCGCCCTCCACTTTCCGCTTCAGCACCTCTCTTGTCCCCAGCGTCTCCAACAGCGCCGTCACCTGTTCCGTATACGGCGACAGCCGCAACAGTAGCCCCAGACACGCCACCAGGCGATGCACTGTTCCCAAGTCAGTCGTGCCAACCAGCCTCGACGTGCAGCACTCGCCTGTTTCCTCGCCAGTCGTCTCCTGTTCGATCGCCCCCAGAACGGCCACGATCATCTCAAGTTCCCACTCCTCGTTCTCCTCAGCACCCGGTCCGTCATCTCGCGCCTTCACCTTGTCCGCCCTCAGCCTCTGCAAATACGCCGCAATGTTGAATCCAAGACTCGCTGCCGCCGTCCGCACTCCCGCATCCTCATGCAACAGCGTGTCCACGAGCAACCTCGTCGTCGACACCCGTGCGAACAAGATCAGTTCCCTGGCCAAAACCTGATTCGAAAACGCGTTGGCGACCATGCGGAGGACCGTCAGTAGATAGTTGCGCGGGATGTCTCCCGTCTGCAGCGCCTTGTCCATCAGGCGTTGCAGCGGGCCCTCGGACACCTTCTTCGTCGCGTGCCACGCCGCAAACGACGCGTCCAGGAGCGCGATGCGCCAAATGTCCACCAACGGGAAGAGCTCGCTCGTCCCGAGGTTCGCGGCAAGGCTCGACGTCAGCGCGGGCAAATGCTCGAAGTTCGTCGATTTGGACCGTTGGGCAGGCGGAGTTGTCGTGGAAGCTTTGAGGAACGGGAGGATCGTCTTTGATAGCGTCTGTTTCACTTGTGCCTGTGTCACAACCCCAGTCCACGACGGCACGCCGTCAATGAATCCCGCCAACTTGCCAAACATAGCATCCAAGTTGGGTATCTGCGTGAACAGAATCGGATTGAGCGAGATCGCATCGAGGGCTGGCAATGAGAGCGACGTGTGTGCATGTGCTATTGGAACATCGTCAGCGACACCAAGCCCAAACACCCGTTAGGCATGATGACCCACGAGGGAACG
The DNA here is from genome assembly GCA_038090235.1 of Pulveroboletus ravenelii. Lineage (NCBI taxonomy): Eukaryota > Fungi > Basidiomycota > Agaricomycetes > Boletales > Boletaceae > Pulveroboletus > Pulveroboletus ravenelii. Next base: position 15,804 of record JBBPMH010000503.1, read on the forward strand.
CTTCATAAATCAACAAATCCACCTGCGTCCTCAGCTCTGGCGCATTCACCCCCTTGAGCTCGTACGTCTGCAACATTTAGCCACGTTCAGTGAAACCACGTCCCAGCAAGGGCCATCACCCTCACCTTTCTACCATCCAAGAAAAAGATAAACGTGGGCGTGACCCGAACCTGATACGCACTCGCTACCGCGCCACCCAATCCAACACTCAGATCAACCTTGGCAAACCCCACCCCGCCATTCGGCCTGCTCTTGCTCTTGGCCAAGTCCTGGAACACGGGCTCGATCATCTGACAGGGTCCACACGTGGCACTCGTGAAAAAGGCAACGACGGCGCGATGGGAGCGTAACAGGCTCTGGAACGATGCGGGGTTCGTAGTGATGTGCATCGGTGCCGTGAGGGGGGCGTCTGGCGCAGGAGCAGAAGCAGAAGCAGCCGGCGCGGAAAGCGCACTACCAGAGGTCGGAGCGTCAGCCGTGGCTTGTGCTTGTGCAGCGACAGACTGAAGGAGACTCGCAGCGAGTGCCGGATCGGGCGACGCCGATGACGCCTGTGGGCGAGCGGCAACTCCATTTGCAGGACGATTGGAAAACATGGCATCGATGCGCGGTCGGAGCGCCGCACCAAACGGCGTCGACAGAAAATCGCTGGGCAATGCTACAACTCCGCCGTCAGCACCCGCGTTCCCCCCATCACCATACGTCGGCTAGGAGGGGGGCTTACTCACATGTGATATAGGAAGGGATGCTTCCACCAGTCAAAAATCCGATACAATCGTTGGTGAACGAATTGCAATTAAAGTCTGTCGGATCCATTCGGTGAACCGCTTTTCACCCCCCAGAGGGGCGAGGATCCGCTCACCTAGTAGATGGTACTGTGGGCGCGTAGGTCAGTCGACCGAGATCATACATACGACGAGGGTTGGCGTTGCGCGTACCTTGTCTGCAGTGTAGTGTTCGCGCATGGTGGCGATGTAATCGTCGAACGTCTCTTCGTCTATTGCAGTCTCTCCCATATCCACGATCCGGAGTGGTGGCCCATGCTGTTCACCGTCAAGGAGGGAGAGGGGGCAAGTCGGTATCGTCATGGAGTTGAACCCGGCCGATGACGGGAATATCGACTTACATGAGACTTGCCAGGTTGCACGATGCTAATCCCTTGCCCGTAGAATATTTCCTTGCCAAAGACAACGACGGACGTGTGCCTGCGCTTGAGCGTGGCACGATCAGCACCGAGCCATGACGAAGCCAGTCTGCCGAGACGAACCATATGCCGTCCATCCGGCGGCCAGTGAGCTGAAGAGAGAGCTGTCTGGCCATCCCATTGCTGAGATCGTACACATAAAGCTTGACTGGGGTAGACATGCAGGATATCGTTGCGGAGAACGTGGATGCTGTATACAAAGGGCCTGTCCAGCAGGTGCCGACACTAAGCAGGAGACGCGCAAGCGGACATGTTCGATCAGGGTTCCTTTTCCGGAGTGTTCTGGATCACAGTAGAACTCAAAGATAAGATAAGATAAGATATTAAAAGGAAGGACATCTTGCTCCAGGTCACCCCAGCCGTCTCCTGACACGAACACACGAAATGCATTAATTCTAAAGCTTCGCTTTTGACTTGCCCTTCATCTCCCGAGCACGGTCCCGCAACACACGACGGAGAAGCTTCCCACTCGGATTCTTCGGGATCACATCGATGAACTCAACCCCTCCTGCAAGTCGTTTATACCCAACCTTGGTGTCTGCCACAAACTAACCATCCATCGATGTCACCATCATTAATCATCCTTGAACAAACTCGACATCGGTACGAACCTTGGCGATGGCAGCCTTGACTTTCTCTGCTTCACCCGGGTTCTCTGCCACACGCTTGGCGACATGTGCATGGAGAACGACAAACGCCATAGGCAATTCGCCACTGTACTCGTCTGGGATCGGGACGACGCACGCGTCGGCGACCTCGGGGAGGTCAAGCAAGCATCCTTCCAGCTAAGCAGGCGCCACTTGGAAGCCCCTGACTTTGATCATTTCCTGTCAACGCGTCAGTACGGAGGCATTGGGGAACGACGTCACTGACCTTGAGACGATCCAGGATAAACAATTCCTTGTCTTCATTGATGACGACTTCATCACCCGTGCGGAGCCATCTATCACAAGCTCGAGTCAGTATAACGAGCCGATCAGACCATCGTAGTAGCAAGGACTTGCCCATCCACAAAGGTTTCCTTCGTCCTATATGCCATTGAGACTTCTTGCAAGAAGAAGAAAAAAAGGGACTGGACTCACGCTTGCTCATTGTTCCAGTATCCAAGAGCCAACGAAGGCATGTTCACCTGGAGCTCCCCTGGTTCATTGAATTTCGCAAACGTCCCGTCCGGTTTCATGACGCGAGCCACGACGCCCGGCAGGAGCCTTCCAGCACTTCCCGGGACACCGAGCCTCGTCTCCGGAGAAAACATAGCAATCGAAGTCGACGATTCAGTCAAACCTACAACAGACCCCGTCAGGACACGAACGTCACAGACAACATAATGGTGCTGACCATAGCCTTGGCCAATCTGCGCGTTAGGAAGGACCTTTGTGATCTGGCTCATGAGTTCCGCCGACAGAGGTGCTGCACCACAGATCATGTATCTGATGCCCGAAAGATCGTACTTTTTGGCTGCCGGATGCTGACATCATTAAATTACTATCCACAACAGGCAATCACCAGAACTTACTTTGCAGAGCAGCACGATCTGAGGGGGCACGAGCCTACAAGAGCGTCAATCAACCGAGTCCGGACAAATAAATAGTAAGCATTACATCAAGAGCGTTGTCTTATGCCGGGAAATACTCTCCAGGAAGTCTGTAAAACTGAACTTTGGGATCACCACCAACGTGACCTGACGAAGGCGGGTCACCATGGCATCACTAGTGGAAAAAGGAAGACCTTACACCAGCAAACATCAAGAAGTGCAGCTTGGATCGTATGTCAGCGGTGCGAGACATCGTACTAGAACCACGCGAAGCTTACAGAAACAACGAGACCATAAATGTCTTGGATCGTAGAATGGAACGTCAGAGTGATCCGAGAATAGACACTAGGCTACCTACGGTAAAAGGGCAGTACTATACAGTCGCTCAGTATTCGGTACCGGGTAAAAAACACTAGCTCGTCGGACTTACCTCCAGCCGCTACATCACCAGGGCGGTACCTCCGGTCCTCCCATGCACCGTAGTTCTGGTTAACCTTATTGTGAATTGCCATCTGGATCACATTGACGATAGGACCATAATGCGGGATTGCCACCGCCTAGGCAAAATTGGGTCAATAACCATAGGTCGGGGATCCAAAGCACACGGGCCCCCTCACCTTGGGCTTACCGGTCGTGCCGCTGGAAAAGTTGAGAAAGGCTATCTTAGACTTGGCTTCGCCGGGCTTGAGCCTGGGCTCGACAAAACACTGGTCCATCCTTAACCCCTCTTGTATGAGGGCCTCCGCGGTGACATGAGTGTTTCCAGGGACCTCGCCCAACGTTACGATGCGTGCCTCAGGCAAGCCAGCTCGACGTGCGGCGGACACGACTGTGTTCAAAGACGTAGAGTGGGTAATCACAAGGGCCGCACGCGTGGTTTTAATCTGGTAGAACAACTCGTCGGCAGTGTATGCCGGGTTCGCGCTCCTGTGCAGTGTTGAAACAAAAATCACGTGTAAGAAGTTCAAGTATCTTTATATATATAGAACACCGTGACTGACGAGACGATGGCACCCAGCCTTTGTGTCGCCCAAATCGCTGGAGGGTAGTCTAAAAGGTTAGAAAATGATGAGTTTGTTTCCTTCCTCTCAAACGATGTCACGCACCGACATGGTTCGGGCTGAAGATCACCACTAGCACACATGATAAGTACACGACACGAAAAAACGAAACACGACGAATAGTAGTAGTAGCGATGGCGACATACCCACGTCGTTTTCCTCTGCGTACGGTGTGAGATTGAAACGCCGACCCACTGGTGCACTGTCACTCACTGATTCCATACCGCGCCTTGAGCGCATTCGCCAGCCCAAAAGTTCGTGTACGTAACTGCCGGTGAAAAAAAAATGTAAGGGCGGATATTGGAGACCGGATTGGGATCGATTCTACCTCCTCGAGATCAATGGGCCTCCCAGTCGCATCCTCGATCAGCCACGGGACACCAGTCCTGCGGGAAGGCCGCAGAGGATGGTGGAAGTCTAGAAAAAACTGCGGGATAGTGAGATCGTCGGGAACTGAACAGTTCAAGTCGCCGCCAGATATCTCGAACATCTTGGAGAGCTTAGGATTCGAGGCACAAGTCAAGGGAGTTCAAGGGTGCGAGGGAGGTTGAAATAGGTGCCAAAGCGAGCCCGTCACGTACACGATCATGGGAGCCGAACGGTTTTTTTCGCTTTAACTGACGACCTGCCAAATGCACATTTGATATCCCGACCCGAGTTGTTACAAGCGCTTGGACAGGGGCATAGGCACCATCCGTAAAATCGGATCAACAAGGATCATAATCTCGTCAGCGTTTGCCACTATCTTTCAAAAACGGTCAGACCACAAGCCAGGCCCACCAGGCATCAGGAAATTTCCCTCTTTTGGTATGTAGCCAACCCATCAATCGTGTAAAAAACATCGTTAGAACATTACGTTGTTCTTACTACTTGCTCACTCGCAACAGCCGGGCATCAGAGCTTTGCAGCTGCCCGCTGCCCATACAAGGTACGGGCTGTGTCCCTGAGTACGCGCCTAAGCAATTTCCCGCTCGGATTCTTTGGTATGACGTCCACGAACTCGACCCCTCCTGCCAGCCTCTTGTATGCCGCCTTGTTATCTACGACGTGCTGTTCATGGCGTTAGCGATAGCTGATTTAGGTAAATGAGATGATATATCGACCTTCATAATCGACTGCTTGATTATTCCTGCCGCACCCGGGTCATGGTGCACCCTGCTTACGGCATCAGGCCGTAAGACAACAAAAGCGAGCGGCAATTCGCCGCTGTATTCGTCGGGTACGCCTACCACGCAAGCGTCCAAGACATCCGAGTGACCGAGGATACAGCCCTCTAGTTCTGCAGGCGCAACTTGGAAGCCTCTCACTTTTAGTATTTCCTGGTAAGCACATGTGTGGTCAGAGACATAACTCGGCGAGCACGACTCCAATCTGACCTTGAGGCGATCCAGAACAAAAATTTCTCCCTTGTGATTCATCTTGACTTCGTCGCCTGTACGGAGCCAACTAACAGGTCATCAGCGAATTGCATACCTCAAGGTACATCGGCTTACCCGTTCACGAAGGTCTCCTCCGTGCTACGCAGATCACGGTCATCAGATTTACAACAACTGGAAGAGACTCTACGCACGCTTTTGGATTTCCGACGTACCCCAACGCGAGGGATGGGCTACGCACCACCAGCTCTCCGAGCTCGTCAAATTCCGCAAGCGTTCCATCGGGTTTCTCCACTCTAGCAGTAACTCCGGGGATAACCTGGCCGACACTGCCACTTAGATCGCACTTGTTCTCCAGCGACCACGTGGTGATAACACTACAGGCTTCCGTGGCTCCTGAAACACGAGGATGAGTGCGGTAATTTTGATATTCTCAAGACAAGGACGAACCAAAACTTTGCCCAATCGCGGCGTTCGGGAATATCTCCACTAGCCGTTCTGTCATCTCCCGGCCGAGTGGAGCTGCACTACACGTCAAGTACCGGACGTGACCAAAGTCGTAATCTTTGACAACTGGATGCTGTTCCCCACGTCAACCAAAGTGGATGTACTCATGAAGCTGAGGGCCTACTTTACAGAGGAGCACGACTTGAGGGGGGACAAGGCTGGGATCGTAAATCGGTTGACTCAACGTGGATCTGAGACTATAAACTCACTTGAGATGTGTAATCCGGTGTCTAACAATGCTCTTCAAGAATTCCGGAAAGTTGAACTTGGCGCAGACAACGACAGACATCTACTCCTATGGTCAGCTTGGGCGGAGCATCAAGATGCCATGGAATACGAACGCTACAGAAGATGCTGAAGTGGGCCTAGCAAGACATAAGTCACAATAACTTTCGTAGTAGCAGTACATTGGATCTCACGCTAAACACCATGCCATATGCGTCTAGTCAGGCACATCGTAGTCAGTTGCGCTCATAGTGAAAAGCATCACGTACGATACAATGGTAGGACTGTATAAGAGTTTGTCAGTATATCGAAAGATTCATCGAACACTGAACGAGGCTCCTACCAGCAAAGCATATATCACCTGGTCTGAACCGTTGGTCCTCCCAGCTGGGGTCGTTTACTCTGTGATGAGTAGCGATCTGGATCATGTTGGCTATCAATGCGTAGTGGGGTACCGCAACAGCCTAAGGGAGAGGTCAGCTGGCAAGAAAACGTGCAGTATTCTAGGGTCTAGACCTTGGGTTTACCCGTTGTCCCACTGGAGAAATTAAGGAACGCCACCTTCGACCTTCCTTCACCGGGCTGTAGTGCGCGTTCCTGAAAAGTCGATGGGCTAGCTAGTCCTTCGTCGATGACGGTCTGGACCGTAAGCTGTGTACCGTACGAGGCGCCATCCACGTTGAGAAGCATGATGCGTTCCATCGGTAGCTTAGTGGCTTGAGCGGCTGAGACAGCTACAGGTAATGACTGGGGGTGAATGATGAGAACAGAGGCTTTGGTCGCCTGTATTTGGTACGCAAGTTCATCTGGAGTAAAGAGAGGATTTGCGCCACTACTCTCCTTAGCCTCCGTGAGCGGAAAGACAAAAGATCACGTACGACATGATAGCTCCCAGTCTGTGAGCTGCCCAGGTGACAATAAGGTGGTCTGTCTGCAGGTCGGAAACAGCGCTTGAGATGGTATGAAATGACATACCGACGTGATTCGGACTGAAAATCAGGACTTGTGTGGACGTTCAGTACTTGTCAGTGCCTATTCGCGTTCTGTACTAACCAACATCATCTTCCTCTAGACGGGGGGGTTAACGCTGACCGACTGAGTGAGGACGGTGTACATACTCATGCCAAATCTATGCTTTAACCCATTTGCAAGGCCAAAAACTCGTGCACGTATCTGGATGAACGACGGGTTGAAATGTAAGCGACGCGGCCGCGATTGCAACCTTGGGGTACATATGACCGACGAAGCCTCACCTCTTCGTGGCCCCAGACCAGTCCTGTGCGGTCGTCAATGATCCATGGTATACTATGTTTGGGAACAGGCCTGGAGGGATGTTGGCAATCCAGAAAGAATTGTGCAACCGTCAAGTCATCTGGTATGTGAGGGAGTTTCCCCGAGGGAGAATCGAGTTGGGCCATTGGGGAATCAGAGGAAGACTTTCTGCTTGGACCTGAAGAGAAAGAGTGGGAAAGCGCTGGTTGCAGCTGCATAGCATCTGCGCCTCGATATAAAGTCAGGGGCGAGGGGGTTTACGGCAAGATTGGTCGCAGCAACACCCGCATCGGCGGACACCATACCGGCGCAAGTTGAGGGGACCGGTTTTTGTCCGCAGCACTGATCTGTTTGGCAAAGGGTGAGCTCGTCAAAGCCTTGATCCGACTCTCGCACCAACCAACCTATAATTGCCAGCTAGGTAGCCGAGCAGTGATTTGGGTGAAGTCTAACAAACCACTCAAGTTGATTAGCACATTAAACCAGCTCACAGTTGGCTGCGGATAGTTCTGAAACGCGACGAGTGGCTGCTTCGTGATGTATCATACGTTAAGTTGATGCAGGTGTTCCTTACAAAGCCCGAGTTAAATTCAAACAGTCCCGTCGAGCCAGCTCATTGAAGTAGCTTATTTGCGGTGGGCTAATGCCTTTTACGTAAATTAAATTGCACGCTCATCCAAAAGCGTCAAGTGGCTGTACATCATTAAAGTCGAGCTCACACCGCGAGTGCGGTCGCATGGCGAGAAGGAAAGAGCAGAGATACATTTACAAATGAGAGTTCTTCCAAACAGGACTGGACATCAAGTCGAATATTACGGCTATGAGCTACAAGGATTTGGATCGGTCCAGTGGGTGGCGAGTTACGTGACAGGGACGATTGGACCTGACTGGGAGCGCTCAGTATAGTAAAATTGCGCCGAGGAAACCCCCAAAAGGCGACAGGTGGGCAAAGAACGGGCATGAAGGGGCCACACGAAAACGCAGCCCACAGCCTAGGACCCGGTGAGCGGCGTAGCTGTGATCTCATGTGGCAGGGAGAGGCATTGCCTGGGAGGCCACAGGAACGTTACATAGTCGGATCAGACAGGATTTACGTCTCGAGGAAAGATGGATCAGGAAATTTAAAACGCCCCCACCTTTGGACTCCTCCTTGGGTGCGGCAGCCTCACCCCAAAACCCAACGGTAACGTTCCCCCTACCGCTGCCCACAAAGGAGAAACAAGACTGAAACGAATCCTACTATCGGAAGCGGTCCA
>JBBPMH010000504.1:0-24189 GCA_038090235.1 Pulveroboletus ravenelii
GGCAGGTATAGGCAGATGCCAGGCAGGCATAGACAGATGCCAGGTAGGTACAGATGGATGTTTGGTGGTCATAGACTGGGGGGGGTGGGAGTAGTGGTTCTGGTGACACGCCAGAGGGGACTAGGGAGAGGTGTGGTTGGTGACGATTGGGCATTGTAGGGCATACTAGTCAGGAAAAAGAATAGGGGTCCCATATGTTTACAATCAAATCGTAACAGCTTGATGGCAAACCAATGGAGGTCGATGGGTCTGATTCAGATGTACCGCTCAGTCTGCTATCTGCCCTCTTTCCAATGATTACAATGAGTACAATGTTGGACAAGGAGCTAGATTGGAGTGACATGTCAGACTTGGATGTTGTTACACTCAATCCCGAAGGGTCGAAGCGTGAACTCAGCTAAGAATTCGAGAGCGAGGAGTGTTGTCAGTGAACAGCTACAACAGGACGAGGATGAGAGACATAGCCTGCAGGCAGCAGGGTCAAGGGTTCGTCTGATGACTAGTCGACGAATATTCAAGGTCGAGGGTCCTGCCTAGCGACTTGCTAGCGAGGAGATGAAGGTAGGAGCAGAGCGCTTGGTCAAGTGTGGAGCGAGGACACACAGAGGAGAAGCGAGTATATTGCTGAGTAGGTCTAAGCTAGAGAACAGGTAGATCTATGAGCAGGTTTATATAGTACACTGAGAGTAAACAAGATGGAACAAAGACAATGAAAAGTAAACATGGATCGCTAAGTGTATGAGTCAGTGGGTGAATGGTATAAAGGACTAGATGACTAAGTGTGGAGCTATGAGTCCGATATGAGAGAATCGGATGAGGAGACTAATGTTCAATGACAAATAGGAGAAACGAGGCAAAGATAAAGAAAAACGTAACATTACCCCCTATTTAAGGTGAGGAGACACCGTTGACTTTCTAAAATTCCTGGTAACTATATCCTGGGGAGCTGGTCATGTTGCTATAGGCTTCAGCAGTAAAAGGGTCATCGTCAGGAGAGTCCGCACGAGGGAGAGGGACAGGGATGGGACTTCCAGAGTGCCTACAAGGGCATATACAAAAGGGCCTTTGGTGGTGAAGTCGATGAGAGGGGGGCAGTGGGGACGGTGAAGAGGGGGGAAGTGTGGAGCGACAGGAGTTGTTGGAGGAGGAAGAGGAGGAGGCTGAAGGGCGACGTGGGGTCTGGGTGCTGGTCAAGTCGACCCTGAGAGAGGTGTGCTGGGGGACATTTGCCCAGCAATATATAGTCATGCATTGGTATTGGGCATGTCTGGGGGCCCATGTGTGGCAAGTCGGGCATTCGTACAATTCGCAATTGATTCATACATGCCCTAGATGTCGACAGTGAAAGCAAGCCTGATTATAAAAAGGGTGGGAGACAGGAAGGGGCCAAGGGTGTTGTCCCCAGTATGAATGTTCCTCTCTCTTCAAGATGGCTAGTTCTTCAGGATCAATGGGGGAAGAGGAGGCAGGGGGGGTTTCATAGTGTTTGGGGTCAGCGAAGTGGGTAGTGATGGAGTGGCGGTAGCAGGGGCGATTGAGTTCAGCCTTTTCAGTGAGGTAGTGGTCAAGATCAACCAAGTACTCTCCTAGACCCATTTGGTGTCCAATGGACCCTAAGTGTCCACGAAGGATGGCTTGGATGGAGCGGAGACGGTGCTTTGCGACAATTAGGTCAGAGTGGGAGTTGAGTAAATCAATCAGCAAATCTAGGTGACAGACTTCTAAGAACACATTGGTTAGGGAAGCAAGAGGGGAGCCGGGGGTGAGATTGTTGTCCATCAGGAGGGTGAGGCAGGGATCCCCAAGATGGGTCATAAGGAGGTTAAAGTAGTGGTCATCAGGGAGGTTATTTCAGAGACATTGGGCATAGATGAGGACCAAAGGAGGAATGATCCTATCATCATGGGTGTGGTGGAGAATCCTCCATTCGCTGATGGTGGGGTGGAATGTCCCCAGGTGGGCAGGGGAGTCGATTGGAGAGGATAGTGTTATGAAGGTGGGGGAGGAGATGGATTTGGAAGCGGTTCCAGGAGCTCCGGGAGTTGGTCTGTTATCCTGTCAAACATTATCAGAAGGATGGTTAGCATTCGCTGATGATTCCTGAGTGGGGGAAGCATCCTTAACAATTGCAGTTTGACTTGATAGAGGGAGAGAAGTAGTCCAGATGACAAGTCCAGAGGAGAGGTGGCATAAGGACGATTGGTGGGTCTGGTGGACATTAGGTTGATAGACTGAGAGACAGGTTGGGGGAAAAACTTGGGATGTGTCGGAATACGCAACCATGTGCACAGCCACCACCCGTCTCAACACAGTCATCAGACATTGTAAACCCCTCATAGCCATTTCTCTTTGTGACATCACTGTATGATACATATGACCTTTGTTTCTTTCCTTGTCTTTGTTTTCCCTTTCATCCTTTCATCCCTGTGCCACTCCCTTTGTACAGTTAGTGGCATGACAAGTATATTTAGTTCATCTTGTAGTCGATCACCTCAGTCCGTTTGTCTCATGCAACAACTGAGGTGAGTATCTCCTACTATACCATTTCATTGCCTGTGCTTATGATCTACCTAGCAACTTATTCACAGGTGATATATATTTAGTCTGTTTGTCTTGCACAACAACTGAGCGACTTACTTGCAGCTGTTCCGTTCCTGCACCACTCCTCATAACCTTATAGGATGGAGGCATTTATATGCCTTTAGGACAAGTGAAGCGTTGTTCATTTCTGACTCCGAAACCCATGAGTCTTCTTCTGCTGAGTAACCTTTCCATTGGACAAGGTATTGCTGATGGGACAGAGCTCCACGATGACATACAATCTTTTCGACTTCATATTCTTCTTCCCCTTCTATTAGGTCTGGTGATGGAGCAGGAAAGTTCCATCCATGTATGTTGTTTTCGTGATAGGTTGATAAGAGGGAGGCATGGAATACTGGATGAATCTTCCATATGGGAGGGAGTCAGAGTTCATAGGAGATAGGTGATAAGACCTTTGTGATAATGAAGGGTCCTTCTCGTTTTGGGGCAAATTTAGGGCTGGTGAGGGAACATTTTAAGTTCCAGGCTTCCAGTCATACCTTATCTCCACATTTCCATGGGTCGAGAGTTTGAGTGGTGATTCGACAGCAGGAAGGTTTGTTTCAGTGATGATTGTAGGGAGAGGTTTTGGTTCATATCCCATCATAAGGTAGAATGGGGATTGGCCAGTGACCGAGTGGGGGTGGTGGTTGTGAGCGAATTCTGCCATTGGAATATGTTCAGCCCAATTGGTCGGGTTATTGTGGCAGAAGATTTGAAGGTAAGTTTCAACTTCTTGATTAACCCATTTGGTTTCTCTGTCAGTTTGAGGGTGGTAGGCGGTGGAGAGGGTGAGGGAGTATCCAAGGAGAGATGCCAAGGACTTAGCAAATTCTGAGGTGAATTGAGGGCCTTGGTCAGATATGATTTTGTCATATAGTCTGAACCTGGTGTATACTTTGTGAAAAAAGAGATGGGCAATTCCTTCAGTGGTGACGGATTTCTTTGTTGGGCATAAAATTACCCCCTTAGTAAGCCCATGGTTGACCACAACCAGTAGACTATCAAAGCCAGTGGAGAGAGGGAGGTCCATGATCAGATCACAGGACAACTGCTGGAACAGCCAGGTACAGAAAGACAAGATAGGAGTCAGGGGAGCAACCGTGGGGTGTGTATTGACCTTGTTCTGCTAGCAGAGAGCGCAGCCCTGGATGTAGTTGCAGACAAAGGAGGCAAGACTGGGCCACCAAAAGTTGCAAGAAATGAGTTGACATGTTTTAAGAAAACCAGGGTGACCAGCAGAGGGATGGTCATGGCAGGCAGAGATAATGGCATGTCAGTGGGAGTTGGGTAGGTAGACACACCCCTAGTAGGTGAGGAGATCAGCGTCAAATTTCCAGTCTGAAAGATAAGAGTGGAATTGGGAGAGAACTGCGCTCTCAAGGGCGTGGAGGGCACTGAGAATGGGAGGGTCAGAGGTGAAGGAGGTGGCCACCTTTGTGGAGAGGTCTGTGTCAATGAGGTTGATAAAGAGATCAGTTGGGAGTAGGGTGATGTCCACATCGTCATCATCATTGCCATTGGTATGGTTGGGTCGGCAAGAGAGAGTGTCAGAAGTGGCAAGGGAGGAGCCCAGGACATGGGTGAATTTGAGGTTGAAATTGGCTAGGTTGAGGAGCCATCAAGCTTGCCTTTGATTGAGTTTGTGCAGTTCCCAAAAATAGGTGAGGTTTTTGTGATCAGTCAGAACATCAACGGGAAAGCGGAGCCATGGAGATGGTGATGCCAAACCTTGAGTACTCGGATGATGGCGAGGAGTTTGCAGTCATAGATATCATAGTTTTGTTCAGCAGGGGAGAGGGATTGGGAAAGATAGGTGCAAGGTTTGAGATCACCATTACTGTCTGGTTGAAGGAGGATTCCTCCAGTTGCCCATTTGGAGGCGTCAGTGGAGATGGCAAAAGGTCGAGTGGGATCAGGTAATTGGAGGACGGGCTCAGCAAGAAAGGTGTCTTTTAGTGCCTTGAAGGCAGCATTGCAAGGTGTTGACCAGTCCCAAGGATGATCCTTCTTGGTAAGGTTGAGAAGGGGTTGGGTGACAGTAGAGTAATTAGGGATGAATCACCAGTAGAAGTTGGTGAAGCCAAGGAATGAATGGACATCTTTGACTTTGGTGGGCATGGGCCACTCTGTGATCCCTGCCAGTTTAATGGGATCCATGGCAAGTTCACCAGGTTTGACCACCATGCCAAGGTATTCTACCTGTGTTGCAGTGAACTCGCATTTCTCAAGTTTAAGATGGAGGTCGAGTTCCTCCATGTGTTTCAGGACACAGAAAGTTCATTCAATGTGGGTTTGTTCATTGGGGGAGAAGAGGAGAAGGTCATCCATGTAGATGACCAGCCATCCTTCAGCAATGAGGTCATGGAAGGAGTCATTCATGAAGCATTGGAAGGTGGCTGGGGAGTTGGTGAGGCCAAAGAACATCACAGTTGGTTCAAAGAGCCCCTTGTGTGTGACAAAGGCAGCTTTCCAACAGTCAGATTCCTTAATATGGACATTATTATACCCCCAATGGATGTTGAATTTGGTGAAGACATTTGCACCTTGTAGGCAATCCACAAGGTCTGAGATGAGTGGTAGAGGGTAGGTGTTGTGGACTGTATGTTAGTTTAGATATTGGTAATCCTGACAAGGGCGAAGTTTCCTGTCTTTCTTTTTAATGAAGAAGAAAGGGGAGGATTGGGGTAATTTCGATGGGCAGATTTTTCCTGAACGGAGGTTTTCTTCTAGAAATTCCTCTGTGGCCTTCTTTTCTTCTTTGGTAAGAGAGTAAAGTTTGGTGGATTTTGGTTTGAACGTCTCGTCCAGTTCAATGGGGTGGTTGTAAGGTCGGGTTGGGAAAACATGGTCAGCTGATTCTTTGGTGAATACTGACATGAAATCAGCGAATTCAGGGGGAAGGATTGTGGTTTTCTTTTCAGGGAGGGCATGGATGGCTAGATCGGTGGCTGTGGTGAGTTGTCTGACCATCTCCACCTCTTCCCAAGTTTTCCATTTGGAGTGAGTGGGGAATTGTCCCCCTTTATTGTAGTTAAGGTAGATGTAGAGGTTCTCATCCCACTTTTTGTCAGTGTCAATATGTCGAATGTGATGGGAGTTGGGATGAGGTGTTTTTCGGGCGGCATGTTCTATAAGCCATTTGTCTAATGTTGGGTTGGTCATCCCTTGGGGGGACCCTCTAGGTCTATTCTCTGGTAGGGATTCAGAGATAGGAAGGAATATGGTGTATGTTGGCCAGTCGATGGTGGGGTTGGCCATTTTTAGCCAGGTCATTCCTAGTATGACTGGGGTATCTCCAAGGTGCATTATGCTGAATTCTTCAGAATAGCGGAGGTCAGCTAAATGGAAGTCTAGGGTGATGGTGAATTTTATTTCCCTGCAACAATTTGGGGTTGAATCGGCATTTCGTACTGGGATAGGCTGGGGAAGTCGAGTCATAGGAAGTCAGTTTTTCTTGGCAAGTTCCCAGTTGATGCAAGAGCAACTTGCTCCAGAGTCAAGGACAGCACGGGTTCTAACATCTTTAGTTTTAGGGGCAAGGATGATAGGGAGGACGATCGCTTTCGATTTCCTTGCTGCTAATATATATGTAAGTGTCAGGAGAAGTTTGCATTAGAGGAACTTCTCCTTCTAAAAAGACGAATCCCAAGTTCTTCCAAACATTACTCTTTTCATGTTCTCCCCTGTCTCCTCTTTTTCGTCTTCGATTTCTTGGAGTTTAGGAAGGTCATCAGTTTTCACCCTTTTTACTTGGCGAGGTTGGGGAAGGTTTTTGTTGTTGGAGAACATTGGGCATTTGTTGGACATGTGTCCTGGTTGGCAGCAGCAGAAGCAGAGTTTCTTTTCAAAACATTGTTTCCTTTCAGCAGGGGTCAGTTTGCCTACTCGGATGATGTCTATGTCCATGGCATCTGGGTCTCAAACTGGGGTGGCAGTTTTTCCCTGGGAGAAGTAGGTGAACTTGGTTCGACTTCTGGAATTAAAGGCTTCGGCTTGTTCCCAGTGGGTGACAAAGTGTACTGCCTTAGTGTACCAAGATTCTATTTTCTCCAGGAGGAAGTCCATGGTGAAGATTCGTTGACAGACTGCTTCTGGAAGACCCTCTGCAAAGAAGGAGATAAGGATGTCCTCCTTGGTTACTCCACTAACGGCTACTTGATTTTTGAACTTGGCAATGTAGGCATTAAGATCTTCAGTTTTCCGAATTCTGATGTGCATCATCCAATGGATAGCCTGGGCTTTAGTGTCTTCATGTTTGAATGTGGCTTTGAAGTCTACTATGAACTCAACCCAGGTCCTAAACTTTCCGTTAGCCAGGACCTTGGTTCGGAATGTGTTTGCCTAGGTTGAGGCTGATCCCTTAGTCATGAAGGAGAGGGCAAAGGCGATTTGTTTATCATCATTGTTGTAGATTTCCTTGTTGATCATAAAGTAGATGTTGATGGAGTTGAGCCATGGTATTGCTTTGGCATATGTTCTGTCAAAGTCCTCAGATCTGGAGAGGCATAGTTTGGTGGGTTTGTTTGACATTAGGGATGGGGGGCGGGGGAATGGTGGTGGGGTTGGCAGTTTATAAGGTGGTTGTCCTTTTCTAGCTCACCACTTGTCTCTCTGCTGACATAGTTCCTCTGTTTCTAGGTGAGAGTAGACCGGTTGTTGGGTAGTTGGAGTCAGAGAGAGGGGAGTTGGTTCTCTCGGGAGGGAGAGTCCTGCTGAAAGATGTTGGGTGAGGTCAGTATCCTCCTGTTGTTTGGCAATGGAGGAGATGGGAACATCAGGGGATGGTAAACAATGTTCTTCACCAGGTTGTGGATCAGGATCCAAATTGTTGGTGTCTCTAGCAGTTTCTCAGGCAGGTCCAAGAAGGTTATCAAAGAACAAGGGTTGGTGGGTTTGGGGTGCTCATGGTAACTGGGGTTGTTGTGACAACAAGGGACATTGGGGTTGATGATTGGAGGAAATGTTGGCAGCTTAGGTGGTGCTAGCCATGACTAGAGAGCTTAGACCTTTTGTTATGCTCGATCCCGAAGGGTCAAAGTGTGAACTCAGCTAAGAATTTGAGAGTGAGGAGTGTTGTCAGTGAACAGCTACAACAAGATGAGGATGAGAGATGTAGCCTGCAGGCAGTAGGGTCAAGGGTTCATCTGATGACTAGTCAACAAATATTCAAGGTTGAGGGTCCTGCCTAGCGACTTGCTAGTGAGGAGACAAAGGTAGGAGCAGAGCGCTTGGTCAAGTGTGGAGCAAGGACACAGAGGAGAAGTGAGTATATTGCCGAGTAGGTCTAAGCTAGAGAACAGGTAGACCTATGAGCAGATTTATATAGTACACTGAGAGTAAATGAGATGGAACAAAGACAATGAAAAGTAAACATGGATCGCTAAGCATATGAGTCAGTGGGCAAATGGCATAAAGGACTAGATGACTAAGTGTGGAGCTACAAGTCCGATATGAGAGAATCGGATGAGGAGACTAATGTTCAATGACAAACAGGAGAAACGAGGTGAAGATAAAGAAAAATGTAACAGATGTCAGTATGATGGCCATGGTGCAAATGTTTACCTACCTCTGATGTGGCATTCAAACATTGATGGATGAGGTTCAGGAAGTGAGAGTCTTGGAACATCCAGCAGAATCCATCCCTCAGGCACTGCAGCTATACCTTCTTGAGCATGATGCTGCATATCAGCCATGGCACTTCCAATGAAAGGTTCAGGTTCTTCCTGTTATCTTCAATGATATCCTGTGTCACATCAGTGGCCATGAAATATTCCAGAATTGATCAAATAATAAACAATTACCAATATCAATCCAACTTGCTGTTTTCTTGTAGCATGCTGGCCACTATGGAAATGCAAGCAGTACTGATGATGTTGCAGACTGGACTGGGATTAGTGTGGGTACAGTTAATAACTGTATGCACCATGTCATGGTCGCTCTCCTCAACCTACACAATGAATTCATCTATTTCCCAGAGGCTAACTCCTGTGAGATGCAGAAGGCCCAAGTGTACGCTAAGGAGAAGGCTTGCTATGCATGGCAGAATGGTGTCTTTGCTACCAATGGGTCTGCAATTCCCCTACATATGAAGCCAACCCTGTATGGTGAAATGTTCTTTGATAGAAAGGGAAATTACTCACTAAAAGTGAGAGACATGCTTTGTAGGGAAAAATGAAAGAAAGAAAATAAATTTATTAGCTCATGATTATGTCACATAATCTGATGATCATTGATTACTCACTTGGGAATCCTGGGAGTGTGCACAATGCATATGCCTTCCAATCAACATGGATTGCACAGAAGCAGGAGCAGGTAGTGCCTTGTGAGCACTAGACATGGGCAGATTCGGCATACCCCTCTCACAAGTGGTGTGTTGTGCCATTCAAGTGGTCAAGGGGAAGGGGACTGAGTCATCAGCAAAATACCTATAATCAATACTTGTCCAAGGTATGTACATACCTCTATTTGTATCTGATGGAGCTTAAATTGAATCTTTCAGATTCATGTGCATATGGAGCATGCCTTTGTGGCCATCAAAGAACAATTCCAATCATTATGTGAGCTTTATCTGTGGATAAAAATGGAGGATGACTTACAGGTGGTGGTACACTGGATAGATTGTTGCCTCATCTTGCATAATATGATTTTGCAGTTCAAAGAGACAAGGATGGAGAATGGGACCTTGGACAAACATACAATGGGCTGGGTGATCCAAGAAGGTGTGGAGTTTCATAATGGGGCAGAAGACATGTTCCCCCTTGATGACCAATCCAGAGACACACCTGGGCAGCAGTTCTGCTTGTACTTAATGAGGTGTCTCTTAGAGAAATGTAGGATTCATATTTGAATACTATAGAACTCCAATACAAATTTTGGGCATGGGAAATACATGGAAAAAGAAAACTGTCCATTGCAGAAGGGGTAGCAGAACAAGTACAGTGAATACCTGAGAAAACAAAGAGTGGGGGGAAAGCAAAATAACTACTTATACCAAAAGTCTGATGATAAAAGGACAAGGTCAATTTCCACTGGATGATGAAGATACCTAGGACCCTGCATGCAACTGCTCAATTTCTGCCAGGTGAAGCTTGAGCAGAAGGACTTTCTTCTCCTTATCTAGCAGGACAGCATCCACTTGACAGAGGTCAAGGTCTGCTTTCTTCTGTTCAAGTTGGTGATGGTGAAGATGTTCTGCCTCAGCGTGCTTGGACTCTTGCTACACTTGCAGGTATGGGATTTCCTTGTCCTGAAGGTGTGCCTGAATTTTCATGTTGTAATGCTTGTTTGAGAATGCAAGGCAGTTATGGGTTAACTTGTTGAGTTCAGAAATCTTGTCCACCATGGCAGAGACAGCATGCTGTGCTGACTTTCCTTTTGTAGAGCTTACTTGAGAGGAGGGCATCCTGGCAGCATAGCCCTGAGAATACATGCTAGATATAAAACTGAGAGAGCAGGGAGGGCGGGGACTGGATGACTGGAAAGCAGCCTGAGAATCCCTAAACAGTGTTATCATATAAAACTTGGATGGAGGAACAGGTTGGTCAACTGGCTGTAGAAAGTACATTCATCTATTATGTATTTTCCTATATATGTATATGTCAATACACACCATGGGATGCTTCCTTGTTGAGGGAATTTCTGGTTTGTTCTCTTCAATACTCTTTCCCTCACCAGCCATCTGCTCATCAGCTTCACCACATAACTTTTCAGGTGGTTCTTCCATCTGCTGGTCATTTTCCTTGTCCAATCCATCCAGTTGTCCATCATCTTGAAATGTGAAGTCTCATACATCTTGTGATTTGCTGGCTGACAACACAGGACTGTCTTCTCTGCTACCAATTTTGTTGGCACTCAGATCTGGTTGCACCAGGGGCTGAGGCTTTGGGAGGAAGTTGATGATTTGCAGAAGAGTGCCTCCACAGTCTTAGTTGGGTGCTGAGTTGAAAGTTTTAGTGGTGTACAATGGTATTCCTTGCCATATGGCATGACAGTCTTCATACCAAGGGAAAATAGTGATAACTTCCTCTGTATGGATGTAAGATAGTACATATTGTTAATATAACTTACCTAGAAGGTTCACATAGGTCAAGTGACCAGGCTTGATTGTAATTCCTTCACTGGTAGACCAGAAGCAAGCAGTCTGGGTATGGTACTTGTTTTTCAGCCTACCAAAATCAATTAATAGAATAGCTATAAGCATGCCAGAAAATTTTACTTACATTGCCAAATGGGAGAGTACAGAGTTGGGAAATTTATCTGCACTAGCACTAGCAGCATACATACATATCTCCATAGTTTGAGTTTTCTGCAAAAAGGTAGCAGGTGATTGTCATGCTGATGTCCTTTTTGCTGTGTCCAGAGAGCTTGCTTGTAGTACTCTCACCAGCAACCTTATCATTAAACAGAACAGCTCAATCAGCAGAATATTCAGTGAGCCAGCTGATAAGAGAATCTATCAGGTAAGGATACTTCTCCCACTTGACAGAGTCACTTATGATTGATCTGGATTCTTGAGATGGCAGTAAGTGAGGACAAGAGGGGCCAGCTTAGGGGGGCTGAAGCGCCCTGGTTACTGCTCCCGATGGATAGGTATTATGGCTCCTGGATTGGCCTCTTCCTCCCCTTCTCCTGGGGACTTGAGCTTAAAAATTCACTCTTGATTTTCCCTTGGAGCTTTGACTGGGAACACTGGATGCCATGGGGGGTGTTCACTGGAGCTACAGTTGGGCAGACCATCTGATGCTGTGTCTAACAGGAGGCATATCTTTCAATCTCTGATTCAATCTCTTTAGCTGGCTGTAAGTTTCCAGTCTAGTTCAGTGACTCAGCTCAGTGGCCTGGGAGAATTGAGAACCACTATTGTCAGTGACAAGTAGCATTACTCACTCAATTCTTCATATTTTTCAGTGTGGTTTTCAATTTATTGATGTGTATATACTCTTCTAATATGATTATCATGGTAAAATTAATATAAAGGTGATGAATGGTTGTCCCCTCAAAAACAGGCGCTATTGGAAGTACTGAGGATGCAGGAAATGGCACTTAGCTGCCCAAATACAATGTCTGCCAGCACAGCAAAGTTTGTATTTGGGTCACCCCCTCTTCTCACTGTGATGCTCATTATGCAGCATGTTCCCTGCTGCTTTAACAGCCCCCTTCCCAACTGTTAATGCTTCCTACCAGTCTTCACTATTCCCTGTCCATACCATTCTGCTTGTCATTCCCTGCCATTGAGATGGCCTTTCAAACATCAGCACTCCTTCTGGTTTTTACCACCTCTGTGTCCTCTGATCACCTCTCTTTCACACTCAACATATCTGGCAAGCACCTCTTGATGCTTCTCACCAGTCCCTACTATGTTCCACATGTTTCCTCCTGTGAGTACCACCTGTACGTCTTTTCACACAGCCTCTGTAGCTCATCAGTCATGCCTTTGCACCTCTTTCCATGTTCAACATATTGTTTGCAGGTCCCTCTACTCCTGTGCCTACTTGCTCACCCCACCATTTCATTTTTGCACTTGTGCATTCTCTATTGGCCCTTTCCCTTGTCTTTTTGGCTAACACAAAGATGTAGTGTCTTCATGCCTGCACATACATTTTATTGGACTTTTCTTGTCCTCAACCTTCTGTTGGTCTTCATTCTTGTCTTTCAGCCAATATAAATTTTCTGTGGCAAACTTACAATACATCTCATGGTCTATATAAGCAATGTACATACATAGCTGTTGTCTGTTGTTTTTCATTTATCCACTCATCATGGCAAAGAAGCAACACTCATCCTCTACATGGGTCAAGATGACTGTCATGGGATCTAGTGGGCATGTCAACACTACCAAGGCATCTCTCACTCAGATATGCAAGAGCATTTAGCAAAGGAACAGCAACTCAAAGAGGAAGCTGGTAGGCTGCCAGTTCCTTGAATACTGTTTGCTCATTGGCTATTTGGCTGCCATGCAACACATTCAAGAGTCTCTTGCTGAAGCATCCCTAGAATTTGGGGAATTCCCAGATGAAGGGGCAGTAGCTGGAGGCTGGGAAGATGTGAATGACAATGAACCCAGTGATGTTACATTTTACTTAGTTTCTTTGTTTGTTTCCACTTCGCTCCACCATTAGTCATTGGACATTAGCCTCCTCGTCTGATTCTCTCGTATCGGGCTCGTAGTTCCATCCTTAGTCATCGAGTTCTTTCTGCTATTCGTTAGCTTACTCGCATGTTTACCAATCCCTGTTGTTTCTTCGTTGTCCTTGTCTTACTTTGTTATTTCCCAAGTACTATAAAAACCCTCGTAGGTCTACCTATCAACCTAACTTAGACCTACTCGGCAATCTACATTGTTCTCTTCTCTATGTGTCTTCGCTCAACACCTGACTGAGCGCTCCGCTCTTACCCTCGTCTCCTTGCTAGCAAGTCGCTAGGCAAGATCCTCGACCTTGAACCTTTGTTGGCTAGTTGCCAGACGAACCCTTGACCCTGCTGTTTGCAGGCTGCGCCCTTCGTCCTTGTCTTGTTACCAGCGGGTCACTGATAGCAATCTTTGCCCTCGACCTTCAGCCGAGTTAACGCTTCGACCCTTTGGGATCAATTGTAACAAGTGATATGAACAATAAACCTGATATAATGGCAGAAGATGACAATGAACTACCTAGTGCTTATTCACAGTATTTCCATCCATTCTGGCATAGGTAAGTCCATTTGTCTGCCAATGATCTCTATCTCATCTTTACAGATCATCTGATATGCAATGCCATAATCAACAATCACACTTGTATCACAATCTCCAAATGGGAAGTCTTGTTGATACATATCTGATCTAGAAACATCAGATCCCATGTGAAGACATCACAATGGAAGTTGCCAGCCATGTATTCCATGTGGACATTGTTGGTATTTTTGGTAATTCATCATGTTTCTTACCATCATTACACTAATGCTTTGTAGATTATAAACCTTGCTTACAGGTGATGCAGAAGGCAGACAAGACTGCCAATGCTGCCCTCATCCACATGGGCTTACTCAGTTGTTTTCCTGTACAACCTATTGTCACCATTCATCTTGAATGTCTTGAACTCTACTATCAACTATGTCACTGACAATCATCATTCAGCATGCAGGCTATGGTGAAGACCCTCTGTGCTTTACAGAATGTAAGTACAAGTTTTTTCTCTTGGTATCTAATTCAATTTCCATAGACTTCTTACACTCATCACCTTCAGACACAGTTTGCTTCAGCATTTGATATATACCTTGGCATCAAGAAATGCATTCAAACATCTCTCAGTTAGACATTAGGTCATAATGGCCCTGAGTGGAAGTTATCTGGTGCATGCCCACCATGTAGTTTTAATGTAAGTGATTACATATTTTGCTGGTTGTATTATTGACCTTTGGTTTTATTAGTAATCCAATGAAGTGAAACTTGTTTCTGCTTGTCTGCACAGCATGGATGGCAATTTTTCTGCCAAGCAATTGGACAGTTCTGGATCTGCTGATCCACAGGTATTTCACAGTGATTACTTCATTCCAGATGCTTACATTGATCATTTCAAGGATGAAGTCCATAATTGCCCTCAAAATAACAGTAACATGCAATCTCATATATGCTCCAACTGGTTGGCAGCCAAAGCCAATGAACATGTCAGAGATGAGTATATAAATGTTTTTGAGCAGACCAGAATGTTCATGTTGGCTTGCTGGCATGGGTTCATGGAGTGCATTGCCAAGATAAAATGTAGTGATAAGCTGTACATATATAAGCTATCTGACTTTGTGTATAGTCTGACACGTTCTACAGTGTGAAGTATGGACTTGCTGTAGTTATCAAGGTCCTCAATATCTGTGAAAGATATCAAATGATTGGCCACAATGTTGGCTGCACATTGATGAGAACAATCACCGATAGCTCCCTTGCTGGCAAAGCTACTAATGCAACTCTCCAGATCATAGTCAACTCATTCCATGGATTCACACATAACCATTTATGTCAGCTTCAAAATCATCCCATTTATACTATGGGATGTGGTAATAAAGATCTGAAAACCTGTGAATGTGTTTTTTCTAGTTCAAATAGCACTGCAGGCCTGATATGGCATGCCTCATACTTCCATTGGAAATAATTCCTTGATCTTCATTTTGACCAATGGGACTGTGACAAGTATCTGGAGCTTAGTAAGTTGTTACTTCACCTTCACAGCACTTACAGAAATCTATTCACCAGGTCAATTCATCTACAATAATTACACTCAGGCACTTCAGATCATCAAGAAGTATACAGCTGACCTTGAATTATTCAAGCAGATGCAGAATGTTGGTGACAAGCACTTCAAAGCTTGGCATCAGAAAAAGCTTGACTATCTCAAGAACTGTGCAGCAGAGCCTGATTCCACCATGGTTGCTGTCCAATATGTGGAACTTCTCCAGAGCTTCAAATTTTCTGAGTATATCCTGATTCCCCTGAAATCTTAGTGCTAATTGGTTGAGTCATTAGAAAGACACTTGAAAGTGTTACAGAAATGCCATATCTGATGTACACTCTGGCTGATTTTATATCAGAGTCAGGCCTGAATGAAAGTGCTCACCAATGCTTGATAGCTGCTAGTGCAGAGCACTCAAGCACACTATGGAAATACCAGTTCCAGCCATGTATGCTCCAAAATTTTGAGAAAAAGCATACAATTACCAGGTGTTGGACACCTGATGATCCAGCATATGTCAATGCTGTTGAATATGTCAATCATCACACTTTCATTCACATGGTTGAAAAGCTTGAAGGGCTGGTAGTGCAGCAGCTATTTGAGCTCTCCAAGGCCAATCTAGTGGGCACTAGTATATGCTCTATAATATTGTTAATCATTTGTTTATCATTATATAGGGTACAAGATGCAAAAACATATTTTGAAAGCAATCACCAGGTGCTTGGCCACCATTTGCAGTGCTCTGGAGTGCTACAATTGTCTTGCTCCATATCAATGACCACCCCATCCCAAATTTGACTACAGTGAAGTCATAGGGTATAGTACCCTAGGCAAGTTTGCACTACTCAAATACTTGTGCTATGAAATTTTGGAGTGATCTTGGACACAACCAGCCAATCACAATATGACCACCAAGTATTTTAAGGTGATTCATTCATGGAAGGTGATTCATCATCTGAATGTAGAGATAAGGCAGCTCACTGCATGGTTGGACTATGATGAGCAGAAATTTCAAGTTGCAGTATAATCACTGAGGGAGTTGGGGCATGGGGGACTTGCTTGTGAGATGGAGGTATCCCTCTCTGAATAATGTTGGGTAAATGATATTCACCAGAATCACCTTAACAAAGTCTGCAAGTTGGATGAATATAGTGGTCCTCAGTGTTAATCCCATAGAGAAGATGATGCAGCCAGTGATAATGACGATGAAGGAGAGGAAGGAGAAGCAAACACTGAAGCTGTTCATCTGCAAGATTATTTAGATTTGATCAGAGGATAGATTCTGTATTGGTTCTAATTCTAATCTGTGTTGACTTAACAGTGTGGTCCATGCATAATATATTCATCAGACACAGTAACTATTATGCAGGCCTCCTCTCTGCACATCAACACTCACCATGACCATCCATAGTTGAACAAGGTCAATTCCTAGTCATTTAACCTGTTGGAATGGCTCAGCACTCAGGTAAGGGGGTGGTAGCCTTTTTGCTAGATGACTTGTTCATAATGTATTGATACTGACCATGTCAGGCATGTGATCATCCACAGTGACCATGACAGCAGTTTACACCACATACAGCAAGTCCTTTATGATGTATACTTGCACATATTACATAACTGCTGATAAACCAGGGTGCTAATCATGCACACACAGGAGTCAACAGTACCCATAGATGACTCTCAATCTATTACAGCAACTCAGATAATATTACAACATGACCCTGCCCAACTGCATTCCTCCAACTCTTTGTGCAACTATGATCAAACCTGACCATCCAACATACCCTTCTCCAGTGAAAATCTCAGCACTATGAATAAAAGCCATCTCAATTACTTGTCTCTGTGCCAGGAATCTGTGAGTACAGGTAGCCACTTCACATTATTGACTCTGATTCATATTTCAGAAAGCAAACATTGAAATCAAGTTATGTGCCACCTTCTACTTTGACAAAAAGACT
The DNA here is from genome assembly GCA_038090235.1 of Pulveroboletus ravenelii. Taxonomy (NCBI): domain Eukaryota; kingdom Fungi; phylum Basidiomycota; class Agaricomycetes; order Boletales; family Boletaceae; genus Pulveroboletus; species Pulveroboletus ravenelii. The sequence continues at coordinate 16,739 of JBBPMH010000504.1, forward strand.
GGGTTACTTGGCCTCATTCCATGTGCCACCTCTGTTGTCACAATGTCCCACCCAGCACACAACGAGTTTGAACTGTCCTGCCTGTAATGTATTGGGGACATATTCCACAATGAATACTTGGCCACTGTTTATAAACACCTGTTCAGCTGGGATACATCCTTTGGTGATGACAAAAAGCAAGTCTTTATCTTGCATCCAAGAAATCTGGACTTATCATTTTCTCTTTGATCAGGGCTTCAGTTGGACACAAATATTACTGCTGCCTGCAGTCTGTACAGCAACAGAATGTTTCTTTTCCCTGATCCACTGATTGAGTCTACTCCTGCCCTACACCCTTCTGACAAGCTTTCCATTGAAGATTTCTCATTTTCCAGTCACTTTTCCCCAGGCTACTCCTTGTTCACAGCTCACACCTCAGAGTTATTGGGTGACCTTTCTGGTGTCCTGGTGATAGATAACACCAGACAGTCACCCATGCCAGTGGATATGAATAGTTCTTTCTCTGTATCTCACCACCTCAAACCTTTGTTCTCACTTGGACTCATTGCAGAAAATCATACTGCACAACCTTCCAAGCTTTCATCTCCTTGCTGACTCCATCACATTCAGATGACTATACCACATGTTGAGGCCACCAAGGCTACCAGCTAGAATAACCATGCCATTTCCACAGAACCCTGATAATAAATTGAGCCCTCTGTCTTCCATCTTCATCTCTGATGATGAGAGCACAAATCCTTCACTGTCTGTACTGTTCCTGTTCCAGAGATTTTTGAGATCTCCAATGATGAGAGCAATCCTCCATCTGTACTATCTCAGCCTTCCACTCCAGTTCCAGAGATTTTTGAGAACATTCGCACCACAACTATCATGGTATCACCTTCTCAAATTCCACTGTCATGTCCCTTTATCTTGGCTACAGGGCATAAATGTTCTGAGAGAGAACTGTCTCACAACATTTCTATTGCCATGGGGCAGATAACACCAGTAAAAAAGGCAAGGGTACTCAGAATGCCCCTGTGTCCTCTACAGCACCAGGGAGCACACAAGCACTTCAAAAGAAGCACCTCAAAGGAAACCCATTCAAATTATTACCTTGGAGGATGTCAAGGTTGCATTCACACAGGCAAAGCATGCTAAGAAACAGCACAACAATGCAGAGAACAAGATATCACATGCCATCCAATGTCACCCTTGTCACGACACTGGTTTTCGGCTTATACCCCTATCTATTCCTTTCCCCTATCTTATCTAATCTTCCTCTTTATCTTATCTATACCTTGTTCCATTCCTGGTCTAGGTCATTCCCTGTGATATCATGCTTTGGTCAGCATTGCGTCATCGCTACATCACACTACATCATTCCATTCTAGGGCGTAGGGCTTATCTGGGCTTAGGGTTGGTTCAGGGTCATTATGCTTCTCTTCCATTCTCTTGCTTCTATTTAATCTCCATCTTGCTTCTTTATTCATTTCCACTTCTTCTATCATTATAGGGTTTCTCTGGGTTTAGGGTGTATTATGTAGTTACCACATGTATAGTAGTATTTAACCAGTATTCATAGGATGTACCTACTCATACTTGGAATTCTTATCCTTCTGCTCTTGTTTTCACTGACATTAGTAGCCGCAGGCTTTCTTTGGTTGTTCACTTTGAGCTGCCCGAGATTGATCCCTGATAACCCTCCAAGTCTTGCCCCAGAGCCAAAGTACCTCATACCCCAAAAATTGGGGGCTGTTATGATTTGATCGTAAACGTACGGGACCCCTATTCTTTTTCCTGACTAGTATGCCCTACAATGCCCAATCGTCACCAACCACACCTCTCCCTAGTCCCCTCTGGCGTGTCACCAGAACCACTACTCCCACCCTCCCAGTCTATGACCACCAAACATCCATCTGTACCTACCCGGCATCTGTCTATGCCTGCCCGGCATCCACCTATATCTGCCCGACAACCGTCTATGCCTGCCCGGCATTTACCTCCACCTAGCACAACCTGTCAACAGATTATGCCAACACTGCCACAGGTATTCCCCGTAACCCAGTCACACCTTCCTAGAAGTTCCTTCACATTCCTTCATATCTTTGCTCTTCTTTGTGATCCTTGCTTAGTCTCAGAACCTTAGATCCCTTCGTCCGATCCTCTTATCGGCCTCATGTCTCTTCTTACTCATCGCTCCTCTTTCGCTATTCGTTCTCTGACTCACATGTACCTTGTTACTCATTGCTCCCCTTTTGCCATTCGTCCTCTGACTCACTCCATCTTGTTTACTCTTCATTGTCCTTGTCTTACCTCAATTACTCCCTGTACTATATAAATCCCTAGTAGGTCTACTTGTTCCCCAGCTTAGATCTACTCGGCAATCTACATTGTTCTCCCCTCTACGTGTCTTCGCTCAACACCTGACTGAGCGCTCAGCTCTTTCCCTCGTCTCCTTGCTAGCAAGTCGCTAGGCAAGATCCTCGACTTTGAACCTTCGTCGGCTAGTTGCTGGACGAACCCTTGACCCTGTTGGTTGCAGGCTACGTCTCTCGTCCTCGTCTCACTGTAGCTGCTTGCTGACAGTTCCTCTCATCCTCGACCCTTAAAGCCGAGTACATGCTTGACCTTTCGGGATCAAGCGTAACAGGGGCTCTGACACAGCCATATTGCATTCCAGAAATATACAAGCCCAAACATCAGTTCATGGCAGTAGTGATGGCCAAACCATAATGAATAACTTTTATCTTATGGCAATGGATCCATTCTCTGTCATGCATAAATATTCCAAGGATGCTGGTTATGATCACATTACTAACAAAATAGCTGTGTTACTCCACAACCACTAGATAGGTTCAACCACATTGAACAACATTTGGATGTGCATATACCAAGCTCCAGGTTACAAGCCAGAGTGTTAGAGGGCAAATTTGGCAAAGAATGGCATCCCAAAAGGGTTGCTCAACCCTATCCTTCAAATCATGGTCATAGCAAGTCAGGATCAGTGCAAGACCCATTGGTAAGGCTCTGCATGTTTTTGATGATCCTTTATTGACCCTTCATTGTTAGGTAACAATGAGCAGTTTGTTAGTATGGAATATCCAATCACCAGCTTGTTTATTTCTCCCCTCATTGTGTTATAAAGTCATATGAAATGATAATTCCCTCCTCACCTGAGCACATTTGTTTCAGATGGCATACATGTCAACTGTCTATGGCAAGCAATTATGCTCCAGACTGACAGCTGCCCAGAAGGCTGAATGACATGCACAGCAAGTATCTCTTATCACAGACATCACCAATGCACACTGTGCATTTGCCAATGAAGCAGAAGAACATTCCAAGAAGCATGGTCAGTATGTAGCCATTCTTTCTATCAGAACACTATTTAATCCTACTGATTGTAGTTCTCTGAAATGGACTCACACACAGCTCTTTCTTGACAAGAAGATATGTGACTGCCATTGGGTCAATCCTTGGAACATGTTCTTGAAACAGAAGCTTCAAAAGGCTAACTCTGGTATGTGCTATCACCTACTTAATTACAGAAGATGTATAATCATGACTTTGGCTAGGACTGTTACGCTTGATCCCGAAAGGTCAAGCATGGACTCGGCTTTAAGGGTCGAGGACGAGAGGAACTGTTAGCAAGCAGCTACAGTGAGACGAGGACAAGAGACGTAGCCTGCAACTAGCAGGGTCAAGGGTTCGTCTGGCAACTAGCCGACGAAGGTTCAATAGTCGAGGATCTTGCCTAGCAACTTGCTAGCAAGGAGACGAGTGAAAGAGCAGAGCGCTCAGTCGAGTGTTGAGCGAAGACACGTAGAGGAGGGAACAATGTAGATTGCCGAGTAGATCTAAGCTGGGGAACAAGTAGACCTACTGGGGTTTATATAGTACAGGGAGTAATCAAGGTAAGACAAGGACAATGAAGAGTAAACAAGACGGAGTGAGTCAGAGGACGAATGGCAAAAGGGGAGCGATGAGTAACAAGGTGCACATGAGTCAGGGAACGAATAGCAAAAGGGGAGCGATGAGTAAGAAGAGACATGAGGTCAATAAGAGGATCGGGTGAAGGGATCTAAGGTTCAGGGACTAAGCAAGGATAACAGAGAAGAGTGAAGATACGAAGGAACGTGAGGGAACCTCTAGGAAGATGTGACTGGGTCACGGGGAATGCTTGTGGCAGTGTAGGCGTAATCTGTCGACAGATTGTGCTAGGCGAAGGTAAACGCCAGGTAGGCATAGACGGTTGTTGGGTGGGCATGGACGGATGCCGGGTAGGCATGGACGGATGTCAGATAGGTACAGATGGAGGTTTGGTGGTCATAGACCAGTGGTGTGTAGTGGTTCTGGTTGACAAGCCAGAGAGGATTAGGGAAAGGCGTGGTCGATGACGATCGGGCGTCATAGGGTGTACTAGTCAGGAAAAAGAATAGGGGTCCCGTACGTCTATAATCAAATCGTAACAAGGACATGAGCAGGGCAACCACTTCAAATTGCCTACCTTTGTAGTGCAGTTCAAGGAGGCATTATTGGCTAAATATAGAAAACTCTCCCTGGTTCAGCTCCAAGCCCTTGTTGTGAAAGTCAAGGCAGCATGTGTTGCAAAAGATTCCTGCCACACACTCCAAACCCAAGTCAGTTAGCCACACCATTAGTGCTGCTTTTGCTAATATGGACTGTGAGGTATGTTAGTAAATTTTGTTCATAATATTATGCTAATTCCTCAAGTGGTCCTCACTGTGCACAAAAACAGGCATAGAAGGGTTTTTCATTGCCATACATGGAAGTGTTGAGAACCATGCTGAACCCAGATTGTTCTCACTGAGAAGGCAGAAAAATTCATTCACACTGTACTTGATATTGAACCACATTATCTCATGCTTCAACTGGAATCTTGGGTGGTAGTGGCATTGGTAAATAGTGATGTTTCTCTTTGATGGCTGTCAATAATCAGATATCCTACTTAGATGTCTCTATAGCAGCAGTAAACTGTCAACACCCATTAAACAAAATTGTTAGTGACTGCTGCACAATCATCCAAGAAGAACTTGGTAAGTATCATACTCAAGTACTATATCATAATGATTAATGTCAGTCTGTCACTCAGATTACATTCTTGCTGATAAAGGATTGAAGAAGAATGTTTGCATGAACTATATGAACTATGAGCAGGACATTGTTGAATGCTATGGTGTCATATTGAATGGTTGGCCACTTGCAGGCTGTGTCAAGAACCCTTCAAAGGTTGGAGGTAGGAAAAAGGTAGAAAAACTCCTCACAGTGCTGCAGTCTGAATCCTGCAAGTGGGTGAAGCTTAAGGACAGGGAGCTGCAGGCTCAGATTGCAGATAATAAGATGTGCCAGGAATGGGGTGAGAAGGTGTATCAGCCTTGATGTCACTGTGTTACTAGGGCTTCAGGCAATTCTAAGAAGACAATTGATAAGTCATTATCCTCATCCTCAGAGTCATCTTCAGAGTAGACATGACATTACTAATAGTACATCCAAGTCTAACATTCAAAAACACTGCAATGATATATTACAAGCTACCCTTGCAAATGTGTACAATAAACAGGGACACCCCCAAGCTCCATATGAAAGGCAGGAACAGATACCAACAAATGGTTGAGGACAAGAAAAGGTATATGCAGGCACAAAGACACTACATCTTTGTGTTAGCCAAAAAGATGAGGGAAAGGGCCAATAGAGAACACACAAGTGCAAAAATGAAATGGCGGTGTAGGAGCCCATGGTCTCCTATGGTTACAAGCCCCCTTTCTTAGCCCATCTAAGTGTCCATCAAAAGTCCTAGTTATGTCCAGAGTCCATTAGTACCATCTTAAGGTTAGTCCATTTCATCTGGCTTGTATCTGATTCCTGGACCCTACTATCCAGTTCTGGACTCATATGTATCCATCCAATCTGGTCTGGGTCCACTCACCAGATCATCTATTTTCACTTATCTCACATTGGTTCATTCATATCTTTGTTCTCTCTTGTGACTTTGACTATGATAAATTGTTTTCTTGACTCCCCACTACTTAGAACCAAGCATCCCTTCATAGGGCCTCATGCATCACCAGAGCTACTAAGTCCAGGGAATGCCCGGACTATAAAAAATGTGTATCAAGATCTCAAATCTCATCAACTTTTTCCCCATTGGTTGCTCTTATCGTCATCCTTGCCATCATCCTCATCCTTATCTGCCTTTGTCTGGGTCCTTGTCCTTAACCCCTTATTTAAATCCAGCCCTTATCCTTGGCCATCTGTTAGTGCTCAACTCTTGTCCTTGGTCTGGCTTTTCTATTTTTATCCTTGTCATCATCATTGTCATTGTCCCAGGTCCTTGTCCTTGACCTGCCATCATTATCTAGCCCTCATCCTTGGTCTCATCCATTGATATCTGGCCCTATTTTGGCCTGGATTGTCTATTTCCATTGCTCATCATTATCTGGATTTGTGTCCTACCACTCTCACTCACTGGGGTAAGTTATAGCTAATCCGTTCTTACACCTACCCTACACAGGACCCCTTGGGATGAGGAAACTTGCCTACATACACCACATACCCACACCTGCTAACTTTCTTACAGTGGGGCAAGCAAGTAGGCACAGAAGTAAAGGGACCTGCAAACAATATGTTGAATATGGAAAAAGGTGCAAAGACATGACTGATGAGCTGTGGAGGCTATGTGAAGAGAAGTGCAGGTGGTACTTACAGGAGGAAACATGTGGAACACAGTAGGGACTGGTGGGAAGCACCAAGAGGTGCTTACAAGATACATCAAGTGTGAAAGAGAGGCAATCAGAGGACACAGAGGTGGTAAAGACCAGAAGGAGTGCTGATGTTTGGAAGGCCATCTCAATGGCAGGGAATGACAAGCAGCATGGTATGGACAGGGAGTAGTAAAGACCAGTAAGAAGCATCAACAGTCAGGAAAAGGGCTGTTAAAGCAGCAGGGAACATGTTGTATGACAAGCAGCACAGTGAGGAGAGGGGGTGGCCTAAATACAAACACCGCTGTGCCAGCAGACATTGTATTTGGGCAGCTAAGTGCTATTTCCCACACCCTCGGTAACTTCCGGTAGCACCTGTTTGTGAGGGGATGACCATTCGTCGCCTTTATATTAATTTTACCACGATAATCATATTATAAGGGTATATACACGTTGATAAATTGAAAACCGCACTGAAAAGTATGAAGAATTGAGCGAGTAATGCTGCTCGTCGCCGATAACGATGAGCAAAGGGTGTTGTCACACGCGGCGCACGTGCGGCCGCTGCGGAAGCGGTGCCGGCGGATGTGATAGTCCCGATTTGGATGACAAGATGTATCTCCGTGAATATCGAACGACTACGGTCAACGAATGTAGTATGAGATAGAAAGGTACATCAGAGTAGATAATGATGTGTGATGAGGATAGGAAATGGGCGAAAGCCCTTGGGCTTTCCGGCCCGAGACG